>BSBM01000769.1:0-300000 GCA_027924585.1 Larix kaempferi | reverse complement strand
GATGATGATGGTGATGATGATGGTGATGATGATGATGATGACGATGGTGATGATGTTGACGATGGTGATGAGGATGATGATGATGGATATGTTGATGAGGAAGGGGGAGATGACAATAATGATTAAGAGGAGGATGATGATGAGGGCGATGATGACGACGACGACGATGATGATGATGATGATGATGATGAGGAAGGGGGAGATGACAATGATGATGAAGATGTTGATGATGATGATGATGATGATGATGATGGTGATGGTGATGATGATGAGATGATGATGATGATTATGGTGATTATGATGAAGATGTTGATGATGATGACGATGGTGATAAAGATGATGATGATGATGAAGATGATCATGATGATGGAGATGTTGATGAGGAAGGGGGAGATGACAATGATGATGAATAGGATGATGATGATGATGATGAGGATGATGATGATGAGGATGATGGTGATGATGATGATCATCATCGTTATCATCATCTTCATCATCATCATCATCATCATCATCTTCATCACCATCATCATCGTCATCCTCATCACCATCATCCTCATCACCATCATCATCATCATCACCATCATCAGCATCATCACCATTACCATCACCATCACGATGGTGATGTAGATGATGATGATGATGAAGAAGAAGAAGATGATGATGATGGAGATGTTTCTAAGGAAGGGGGAGATGACAATGATGATGAAGAGGAGAACGATGGTGATGATGATGGTGAGGATGATGATGATGATGGTGATGATGAAGAGGAGGTCGATGATGATGATGATGATGATGATGGTGATGAGGATGATGATGATGATGGTGATGATGATGACATCATGATGATGATGAAGATGATGATTGTGATGGGGAATGATGTGATGATGGCGATGATGATGAAAATAATGATGATGATCATCATTATCATCGTCGTCATCATATTCATAATCATATTCATTACCACCATCATCATCATCCTCATCACTAGCATCCTAATCATCATCATCACCATCATCACCATCATCACCATCATCATCATCATCCTCATCACCATCATACTCATCATCATCATCATCATCGTCCTCCTCTTCATCATCACCATTATCGTCATCATCCTCACCATCATCATCATCATCCTCCTCCTCCTCATCATCATTGTTCTCCTCTTCATTATCATTGTCATCTCCCCCTTACTCATCAACATCTCCATCATGATCATCATCTTCATCATCATCATCATCATCATCATCTACATGACCATCATCATCATCATCTACATCACCATCATCATCATCATCAACATATTCATCATCATCACCATCATCATCATCGTCCTCATCACCATCATCATCATCATCATCACCATCATCATCGTTATCATCATCATCATCATCATCATCACCATCATCATCATCATCATCACCATCATCATCATCATCACCATCATCATACTCATCCTCATCCTCCTCCTCATTATCATCATCCTCATCATCATCCTCATCATCATCCTCATCGTCCTCCTCTTCATGATCATTTTCATATCCCCCTTCCTCATCAACATATCCATCATCATCATCTTGTTCATCATCATCTTCTCCATCATCATCATCATCATCTTCATGATGGTGATGATGGTGATGATGAAAATGAAAATTATGATGATGAAGATGATGATGATGATGAAGATGATGAAGATGATAACAATGCTAATGATGAGGATGATGATGATGATGAAGATGATGATGATGGTGGTGGTGGTGATGAGGATGATGATGATGGTGGTGATGATGATGAATATGTTGATGCAGATGATGATGATGATGATGATGATGGAGATGATGATGCTAATAGAGATGTTGATGAGGAAGGGGTAGATGACAATGATGATGAAGAGGACAACGATGATGATGACGATGAGGGATATGATGATGCTAGTGAGGATGATGATGATGGTGATCATGAAGAGGAGGATGATGATGATTATGATGATGATGATGATGATTGGCGGGCGGTACATATGACCCTTTTTTGTTCCCTTATTCTGCCTTGTTTATGAACCTTTTTGACCTGATTTGGTATTACCACTTGCTCTCTTGCTCACATTTGGCACATTTTGGCCTTGGTAAGGATTGATCTCGTTCTCTTTGTTATTTTTCAATTGCTGATGATTTGGATAGAGTTATGATGCTATATATTGCCTACTAAAGGAGTGTTGTTCCAAGTTCAATATCATTTTACCTACATGTTGCAGAATGAAGGAATTATGGGAGCTGGAGGACGTGCATCTCAGTCTCGAGCTATAACAGTTAGGTATGCAGCTGATGTATTTCTTACATGACTTTGGTCACCTACCTAGCATATAGATGATGATGTAATTGATCTAAGGATCGGAGATTTTGTACCTAACTCAGTATTTCGGGTCTATGATGACTCATAATTGACCTTTTCGATATTTCTGGGATCATCTCCACCTTCCACGATATAGGCTCCTGGAATGGATCATGAGATTTCTTTGAGGATCCGTAGATAAGACTTATTGGGAAATCTGTTGTAACTGCACGATCTTTCATATTTCTCTCGTGAGCATTGATGTATAAAAACATGGAAACTCTTTCAGAAGGGTTAGCCACCAATTTGCATAAGATCTATTGAACACTGCTATCAGACTTTTTTATATAAAATCTATCTTTACCTGATTCGAATGTGTTGATCAATTTCGTGTGAGTGAGTGGTTGTTCAGCTCCTATTGTCAAAGGCAGGGCCCCCTTCTGTGACAGGTGTTGTTATAATTAGGATTTCTTTCTTTTATCCATTTTGTTAATGTTGATGAATTTAATGCTTGATGCAGTGTTGATTGATTTAATTGTTTAGTATTCAAATTTGGTGTGTTGAGTATAGCTAAGTGTGAATGTTTAAGTAGTGATATGACTGGATTGCATAATCATTCTTATTGTTGTTAGTGAATACAGGGGAATATATGGATGATGAACATTGAGTTAGAATTACTTATGTGGTGAAAGGATGCATTAAGCTATTTATTAGGATTATGTTGCTTGTGCGTAATGATAGAAGCAGACTGTAGAATTAAATTAGTTTATCCAATTCCCTCATTACAGCTTTGGTTTATCGAATTGCTTCCATGGGAAATTCTTAGTTGCTAAATTAGATTTAGATGTTAATGTCTTTCCATAGCATAGCAGAACGTGGCAGCATAGCAGAACATTTCTTAAATTTGATAGTTAAGTGCTTTGCTTTGATTGCAAGATTCTTTCTGTAATTGGAAATTTCCTAGAAGTTTATTTACCAATAGCTGCATCTTAATTCTAGTTTGGTAATCCATCAACCACCTCTGTGTTAAAAAATCATTTAAAGTTACAGTGTCTGGAATATACCTTATCAGGTAGCTCATAAGCCTTTGTGGCCCTATGTTGATAATTTATGCACGGCTTTCTATTTCAATTTAATTAAAAGAGCATGAAAGAGCTCGTCATTTTGGCACTGTTGCTGGGGAGCTTCCAAGGACATTGTAGTTTTGATTGATTATTTTTGTTCTGTAGTTGCGATTTTTCTTTTCCTTGAGTGGATTGTGTATGACATTTTTTCTGAAGATAGTTTGGTGTGATTTCGGAAGAGGGACGAGTAAGATGCAAAGACAAATTTGTCAGAATATTACAGGCCGCAAGTCCCTGTGAATCCTGGATCATGCAATTCATTCATGCATAGAATAAGAGATAGTATGGGTAGGCTTGTATACGCATATGATACCCCCCCAGGTACTAACCATGTAACTACAATAAGAGGAGGACGTGTTCAAGGGAGGTCACCTTCTATCAGCAATTCTAAGCAAGAGATTGAAAGGCCTGAGCATTCTACCATGCCTACCAACAGAACGGTCTTACCCACGCATGCTGAGGACGATCTACCAGTGACAGAATCTGCTCGAGAAGAAGAGTTTGTTCAAGAAGGAGGTCATCTTAATCAACTGAGTGTTAACAATCAAGGGAGTGAGGAAAAGTTGTTTGTTGAATCTACGTTGTTAGCTAGATCAGCTACATTTGAATATTTTATGGTGAATATGGATGGAGAGGGAGAGCATATTCCCAAAAGGGAGGAGACAAACTGAGGAAATACAAATGGAGAATCAAGTACCAGAACAGTTACTTTCAAATTTCCAATCCAAAATTTTGAATCCACACTTACAAACCAGATGAAGAATATTCCACATTCGGCATTGCCCAATTTTCATGGTATGGCAAGTGAGGACCCAGACACGTTTCTGTTTGAATTCAATGTCCTCTGTAGGAGCTACGATTATGTTACAAATCACCAGAAGCTAAAACTTTTTCCAGCCACATTAAAAATCCAGGATCTAAGGTGGTTTATAGGGTTGGGAGGAGACAATATATTGACTTGGGCTCAAGTGAAGAAGGTCTTCCTGGATAAATATCAAGAATATTGAAAAGATAAGGATCAGAAGGAAGCAATCTTTAAAATGATCCAGTAAGAGGACGAGAACCTAGAAGACTATGTGTAGAGATTCCAATATAATTTGCAAAGATCAAGACATAATGGGTTAAATGATGATACATTGAAAATTATGCTCTTACGAGATATCAGAGATGATTGCATTGATTTGCTGAATTTGATGGGTGCAGGGGATGTGTCCCTGCTAAAATATGTAGAAATATGTGACCTCTGCAGAAGGTATTCAAGGAATGCCTCCAGATTGGGAAGAGGGATTCGGGATACAATAAACAGGACCACCAAGACTTCAAGAGAAGGAGTTTGAAGGATGGAGATTGGAAACCTCTTGGAGGGTTTTAAGACCAACATACTTAGTTCCCTGAGATCTCAGTTAGATCCACTTCAAGAAAAGAAAAGGTAAGAGGAGGAAGATCAAGCTTTTGTTGTTTTTTGTCCTAAATGCAGAAAGAGACACCCTCTCAAGAACTGCCCATTAGACAGAGTGGAAATCTGCCTTCAATGCGACCAGGAGCACCCTACAAAAGATTTCCCTTCACTGCCAGGACTCAAGGCTATATATGAGGAAGCAAGGACAGAAGCAGAACCTGTTTTTTTTATATCTCAAAAGCATCCATGGAAACCCTGACCCTCAGGTACAATACTAGATCCCATGCAAACATTTAATCCTTATTGGAATAATGCTCAAATACACCAATCACAAGTTCCACAAGCTCCACAAGTCCAACAAAATTCTCAGCCTTGGTACCCACCTATGCCTCAATAGGCATGTGAACCTTCATATCCACAAATTAGCCCTTGGCAATCAAATTGGAGGAATTCAAGTTTTGGGAATCAACAATAAATTCAACATCTACCCCCTCAAGTACAGAATCCTCAATTCCCATTTGCACTAGTATAACCATTAATGTAACCTATTCCACAACCCTAGTTAACCTTGCCATGGAACAATCCACCTCCCAAACCACTTCTTCCTACACAACCCACTCCTAACCCTAATAATAAGGTGGACAACCTATAATGGATGTTGAATTACCTAATTATCTATCCTATTCCATTTCCATAGTGGACTTCCACGACATTCAATTACGCTGTGGCAGAAAAGTTAATAAAAATACCTCTCCTATAATTACAAAGGAAGAAGATGAAGAAACACCATAAATCTTTCCAGTCCAATCTGAAGAGACACCAACTCGATCTGAAGATAATATCCCACCCATCCCACCCATCCCACCCAAGACATTGCCACAAATAGAGCAAAAGCAACCTCCACCATATCCTGAGCGCATAATCATAGAAAAACTTATGCCTCAATCAAAATTTGATCTCCTCGGATAATTACGAAATGTATACATGAAGATTCCACTCTTTCAAGCCATTAAAGATATTCCTATTTACTCCAAAGCTGTCAGAGAATTATGTTTGAAAAAACCAGGTAGAAAGAGAAAAGACCCTCCAACAGTTCATGTGATAGGAGATTTCACCAAATTAATGATGGGTAACACTCTTACTGCTAAGTACTCTGACCCTGGTAGTCCTGTTGTCAAAGTACAAATCAATGTCATTTCTCTCTCTAATACATTGATTGATTTGGGAGGAGCTATTAATGTCATGACTAAACAGACAATGGATATATTGGGCATCACAAACCTTCGGCAAACTTCTACTATTTTACAGCTGCCTGACCAATCTCCTGTAAAACAAGATGGCGTTATAGAAAATCTTGTTATTTCAGTAGACGCATGGGAATACCCGGTGGATTTTATGGTTTTACAGATAAAATCAAACTTGGGAGGTTATCCCCTAAGTCTAGATCGACCATGGTTGGCCACGACGGATTCTTATATTGGTTGTCGATCAGGAAACATGCGCATATCTCATGGTAATGCTATTAAAGAACTCACTTTGTATCCTCCTGCCAAACCAATGATACAACCAGAACTCCCATTGTGGCCAGATGAAGAGGAAGTTGAGCAAGCAGATGAATCCCTATAGCTGTACATGATTGAACAATCGCTGGAAGCAAAAACATTAACTAAGGATGATTTGCTCAGTCAATTTATTTATTTTAGTCCTTCGGGAGATTTTATGCAATTGCTTAGTTCAGTTTGCACTACCCAACAAATTGACAGCATTCCAAGTTCATCTACGACACCTGATATCAGTTCTACGCTTGATGGTGATTCTGTTATTAGCGAAGTGGAAATTGAACCTAGCAAGCTTTTAAAGATTAGCTCCACATTGTCAAAGCAGCAAACAGAACAACTCACCTCTATATTAAATAAACATAAGTCTGCATTTGCCTGGGATTACAGTGACATGAAAGGTTTGCACCCTGACCTGTGCACACATCATATCTATACCAAAGACGATTCTAGACCTATCAGGCAACCCCAACACAGGATGAATCCGACACATAGAGAGGTGGTCAAGGAGGAACTTCAAAAGTTGTTGGCTACAAATTTTATTTATTTTATTTCTGATAGCAAATGGGTGTCTCCGCTAGTCATAGTTCCTAAGAAGAATGGAAAGTGGCATATTTGTGTTGATTACAGGGAATTAAACAAAGCTACACATAAGGACCACTTTTTGTTACCTTTGATTGATTAGGTGTTGGACATGCTAGCAGGAAAAAAGTATTTTTCTTTTATGGATGGATTTAGTGGGTATAATTAGATCAGGATAGCTCTACAGGATCAAGAGAAAACGACATTCACATGCCCATCGGGTACTTTTGCATACCATGTGTTATCTTTCGGGTTATGTAATTTCCCTGCTACGTTTCAATGGGTTGTTCTCAGCATCTTTTCTGATCTTATTCATGACACTCTGGAAGTTTTCATTGACAACTTTACCTCTCATGGTGAAGATTTTGCAGAAGCTTTAAATAATATGGACAAAGTACTTGCACGATGCAAGGAAGTGAACCTCTGTCTCAGCAATGAGAAATTTAGAATGATGCTCACCCAAGGCATCGTTTTGGGTCATCGCATATCTCCTGATGGAATCAAAGCAGACCCAACAAAGATTCAGGTGATGCTTAATTTACCAGTTCCATGCACACAAAAAGTGGTATGCATTTTTATTGGATATGCGGGTTATTATAAAAGATTTGTTCAAAAATTTTCAAAGATTTCTAGCCCTTTATTTCTGCTCATGTCCAAAAACAAACAATTTGAGTGGACCGATGACTGTCAACTAGCTTGGGAAACTTTAAAACAAAAAGTCTCTACCGCACCTATCCTACGAGGACCAAATTGGTCCTTGCCTTTCCTAATCTCCATAGATGCCTCTGATACCACCATAGGAGGAGTCCTAGGCCAATAGGAAGATCAGAAACTCTACGCGATATACTTTATTAGTAAAACTCTGACTGCTGTTGAACTTAATTATATAGTGACCGAAAAAGAATTCATCGCTGTCATTTATGCCATAAGTAAATTCCACCATTATATTACAGGATACCTAGTGATTTTCCACACTGACCACTATGCTATCAAATACCTCATGAACAAACTGTTAGTTTTTGAGCATAAATTCAATAGATCTAGGATCTTAACTGAAAGAACAACATGTACATCATATCAAGCATAAGAGACAAGAGACAAGAGATACAAAACATTTCATCGGGGAAAACCAAGAAGATGAAAAACCCCACAACTTCCTCAGAGATAGAATAAGAATCAATACAAGGATCACCATGATCAAACCCAAGAGATAGATATCTTCAGCAGCATGCTCCTCCTCCACTTGTGCGCACCCTTCTCTTCTCTCACTAATGCAAAGTGAGTGAATGAGACAATGTGTAAAATGAGAGAGTCACGCTCTCTATTTATACACTAACTTTCACTTGACCTTTACTCAACTAGGTCAGCCTCAACTTAACCACTTAACATAATGCTGACTGGGCTGACCCCATCAAGGTGGTCTAATAACCCATCAAGTATAAGTTACGACACTTACAATATAACTTGCAACTCATGCAAGTACACATGATGACACTTCCAATCAGAGGAATAATACATCTCCTTTGGGGATACAATAAAGTAAAAATACAATATACAAGTGAATATCTTCTGAAGTTACAAATACATCAACACTCCCTCTTAACTAGGAAGGTAGTCTCTTGACACTAGTCATCAATACATATAGGCACAAATCTTCAACTCTGGATATGGATCATCGTCCCTGGATCACAGAGCGTCATTGTCACTACTGCTGCTATCTCAATCAATCTCCAATCTACTCGTCATAGGAAGTTCTACAGAGCCAGTTCTTTTTCATACTGGATGTAGGCCCAGCACCTGTAGGTCTTCATCATCTACAGAGCCAGCCCTTTTTCATGTTGGATGTAGGCCTAGCCTCCATGTAGGTCTTCATCATTTCTACGAGCAAGCCATCAAGTATGTACACCTCAGGACTGATTACACTGCCTCTGCAAAACCTGCAAGATCTCCTAGGACTGATTACCTTGCCTCCGCAAAACTTGCGAGAGCATCCCAGGACTAATCATATGCCTCTACAAAACCTGTGTACCATGCTTTCACATCATCATCCACGGAGCACATTCCATATGCACACACACACAACACTTACACTCACCAGCATGGAAGGACTTTCCTCTGACCATCTGGGAAAGGCTCACAACACTTACATCGACGACCATGGAAGGAATTTTCTCTGACCATGTCGGAATGGCTACATCAATTACATCATGACCATGGAAGGAATTTCCTCTGACTATGTCGGAAAAGATCGATAATTACATCACGACCATGGAAGGACTTTCCTCTGACCATGTCGGAAAATCCACGCCCAGCACTTACATCTTAGCACGGGAGGAATTTCCTACCACCATGTAAGAATGGCCCTAGCCCTTACATCTTACCATGGGAGGACTTTCCTACCACCATGTAAGAATGGCCCCAACCCTTACATCTACACCATAGGAGGACTTTCCTACCACTATGTGAGAATGGATCCAGCCTTTACATCTACACCATAGGAGGACTTTCCTACCACTATGTGAGAATGGCTCATGCGCATCTTTGTCTCCAAACTCATCACTTCCCCTTGGAAGGTATCTTGAGATGAATTACACCAAGTCTTCCTCTAAAGTATTCAAACTTCACTCTGGCCAGCAACTTGGTCAACAAATCGACTATCTACTCGTTCGTCGCAACATACAGGAGCTTCACTGCTCCTCTCTGCACCATGTCCCTGATATAATGATACTTGATCTCAATGTGCTTCGAATTGTCATGGAACACTGGGTTCTCCGATAACTTCACACAACTTTGGTTGTCACAATATATACAAGTAGCACTCAGCTGGAGATCAAACAAGTCAGACAATAGCTTACTAAGCCATACTGCCCCACAACTAGCCGAACAAGCTGCGACATACTCTACTTCGGCTGTACTCAGTGCCACATAGGATTTCTTCCTATTAAACCAAGAGATCATACTGGATCCCATACTGAAGCAGCACCCCGAAGTGCTCTTCCGATCAATGGAACTGCCTACCCAATCCGAATCAACATAACCCTCCAGGTTAAACTTTTGATTTGCCTCATACTTGACCCCATAGTCAACTGTACCCTTAAGGTACCTTAGAATATGCTTTGCAGCTATCAGGTGAACATGTCTCGGATCTGTCAAGTACTGGATCAAAGTGTTCACCACAAAGAAGATATCTGGTCTAGTATTCGTCAGGTACATCAAGGACCCAATCATCTGACGATACATCGTAGCATCAACCGGCTCAGATGAAGCATCACACAGAAGCTTCAGGTTCGATGCCATAGGTGTGGCCATGGCCTTGCAGTCCATCATCCCGAACCTCTTCAGGATCTCTACTGCATACTTCCCTTGTCCAAGGAATATTCCATCTGCACTTTGCCACACCTCCATGCCTAGGAAATAGTGCATCATCCCCAAGTCCTTCATCTCGAACTTAGCAACAAGCTTCCTCTTGGTATCGGCAATCAAACTATCCTCACCTGTAACAAACAGGTCATCCACATACAAAAGTAGTATCACTGGATTGCCTTCCTCAACCTTGTAGTAAAGGTTGGAATCTGCTTTACTCTTGGTAAAGCCCAAACTGAATAGAAAGCTATCTATCCTCCCATACCAAGTCCTAGGAGCTTGCTTCAAGCCATACAAGTATTTCTTCAATCTGCACACATATGAATATTTTTCATGTGTCTCAAAACCAAGTGGCTGCTCCACGTACACTTCCTCCTCGACTACACCATTCAAGAAAGTTGTCTTGACATCCATCTTGTGTATCTTCCATTTCATCACTGCATCCAGAGCAAGTACTGTTTTGATGGAAGTGTATCTGGCTACAAGAGCAAAAGTCTCTTCATAGTCTATTATCTCTTTCTGGGAGAAGCCACGAGCTACAAATCTCGCTTTGTATTTCTCTATGCTACCATCTGCAGCATGCTTGATATTTGGAAGTCACAGCAGGCTTCCCATCTGGTTTTGGGATCACATCCCAAAAATCTTTCTTCATGATTGACGGATCATGGTATTCTTCCATTACTTCATCCCAGATCCCGAGAACTTCAATATCTTTAATAGATACCTTTGTTGCTGGAATAAATGTTGTAGTCCTTCCTTCGTAGGTGATGGTATACGATCTTTTCTACAAAGCAAGTTAAATTGCATGATTAGAAACATCTCATAGTTTTCAGAACAAATTCTTACACATAAAGAAATATGTCATACAGTCATGCAATTAATTTAACTAATGCTTCAATACAACATTTATCCATATCATGTAACTTTCTAGATGCTTTCCAATCTCTACCAAAACATTGTTAAGAGTGTGCACAACTCCCAACATGTCAACAAAGAGGTTTCATTCTAGATAAGTAGCAATGGAATGTTGTACAGTGCCATAGGCCACTTACCCATTACATGCATATTAGTAGTATACTGTTCATTAATGCAATTATTCTAATATGCATAATACACACCCTAAGTCTAGGAACATCATTGAACAATATTATTTAAACAAACAAGTATGAAAGAAATGACAATTCAAATACTTATCTTTAGTTGTAGGGTGGACTCCCTCTGAATATTTTCTTCCTTGCAGGAACTACTAGAGTGTGCTCCCTCTTGATCTTTGCTTCCTTGATTACCTATCTTTGAACTTATATCCATCCTCAATCACTATGCATACTTACTAGTATCATCATTGTGTTATCCTCGAGGTCTCATACATACATTCATTAGTATAATATTAATACTATAAAAAACATTATGATTCTAAGTAATCTTAAACATGTATGGTCAAGATAATTTCATACACATATAATTTATCACAATTCTTTTACCGATGCATATTCCGATTTGACCATAGTACTTTTCTGGTTAGTCATATCATCAATCAAAGTAAAAAGCATAATATGCCTAAACCCATGATTACTCAAACCTATAACTTCATGAATAATCATTATCAATCATACCAAGTATACTTATATAAGAGATCCTATCACAAGGTAGGATTCTAACTTGATATAGGAAAAACATACCTTGATTAGCTGGTTATGATGTCTTCTTGTTCTCTTAAATGACTTGTGCTAGTAACCTACATATCTCATAGGTTAACCATTATAGAACCAAGTTACACATACCTCGTAAGTAGGTCTTCTATGTGATCCATGACAGTGGATGAATCTTTGTCTTCATGTCACCATGTTCATATGTTCTTGAACTAGAACATGATTTGTCTTTCTTGATGTACCTTCCATGTTAGCGGACAACATCAACCTCATACAACACCACAATGCATTAGTACAATCATAACTGTCAAAACCCTAATCAATGAATATCTTCTATCATGCATTCATATTTTTATTAATGTGATATGACAAGTCTGAAATTAATCAAGATTGTACTAATCTTAATGAAGACAAACATAAAATTAATCATGAACAGATTTCGAAACATACCCGTAAGTCACACCTGTCGAGTTTGCATGTAATCTTCTTATATAAGGCCTTAGCCTCATCTCCCTCTGAAACTGGAACTTCTTCACTTATGCAGGTGTCCAATTCATTCTCTTCTAGGATTAACCCAATCCTCTTGATTTGTAGAAACTAGATATGGAGTTGGATTAGTGTTTGTCAGAGAAACCCTAAAAACTCAAACTTTGAATTTCAAACTTCTGAAAGGATAAAAAGATGTGCCTTGATGAGCTGATCAAGCTAGTATACTCAGAATTTGAAAACTGCAAAGTTTCACCCCTCAAAATTGCCTTTGAAACTTCCGGATCTTCTAGATAGAATCCCGAACTAGGGTTTGATAAAGCCCACCCTTATACCCAACCAAAAGGTTCGATCGAAAGCTCTAAACTTGAATTTTTCTGAGGAGCTTCCAGCCGTGGTCACAGACTTCAAAAATTCCAACTTTTGCAGAAGTCCTAATTTTCCACCTTTCCGATCAAAATCCTGAACTAGGGTTTGATCAAGCCTGACCTTCTGCCCAACCAAAAAATTTGATCTTGGTCCCTAAATTTTGATTTTTTTGAGGAGCATTCAGCCGTGGTCTCTGATTCCAAAAATTCCAACTTTCTTTGAAGCCCTAAATTCCCCCAGCAGTGATAAGACAAGAATGAAGGTGCTCAGAATCCAATTCTGTTTTGACATAAATATGCACCTGATTGTTTCTGGTGCATCTCTGAAGTTACGAATCCATAGGGTCTGAAACTTTGTCCTGTAGTATCCTGACCTGTCTTCTTTCTAACCCCATAGGTATGACCTCAATTGGATTCTCTGAGAGAAAGTTATGCCAAGTGTCGCAACATGACCTGTTTATGGGATAAAGCAGGAGAGCGAACTTGTACAGAATGCCACGTGTCACTGCTTCAACTTTGCCCTCTGAAAATATTACCTGAGAAACTACTGTCTGTTCTCTACCTGTCTCATTTTTTGAAATTTCATTTGGAGCTTCCTAGCCCAAGTTGTGACCTTTTTTCCTAGGTCACCTGTTTATGACTGAGATCTGGAAGAGGCAGAAACCCTAGATTGTACGGACCATAAAACAAAAAGTACAGCGAATTAGATGTTGTGCTTCCGATATAAGGCACATTGGGATCTTATCTTTGACTAGTAAGATTTTCCAGATCCTGAAACTTCGGAAAAATGAATTTATAGCAAAAGTGCTACGATGACTAGTTGTTGCTATATCAAGCCCTAGCTTCCAATTTGTCGCAAGTACAACAAGTCTCATAAATGCCATAGCATGCCTTCCTTCAGGATAGCTCTGATACCATGTTAATTTTTTAGCATAAATTCAATAGATCAGGATCTTAACTGAAAGAACAACATGTACAGCATATCAAGCATAAGAGATAAGAGACAAGAGACACAAAACATTTCACCGGGGAAATCCAAGAAGGTGAAAAAACCCGTAACTTCCTCGGAGATAGAATAAGCATCAATACAAGGATCGCCATGATCAAACCCAAGAGATACATATCTTCAGCAGCATGCTCCTCCTGCACTTGTGCACACCCTTCTCTTCTCTCACTAATGCGAAGTGAGTGAATGAGACAATGTGTAAAATGATAGAGTCACACTCTCTATTTATACACTAACTTTCACTTGACCTTTACTCAACTAGGTTGGCCTCAACTTAACCACTTAACATAATGCTGACTGGGCCGACCGCTATTAAGGTGGTCTAATAACCCTTTGGCCCACATAACTCATACAAGGCTGACCCCATCAAGGTGGTCTAATAACCCATCAAGTATAAGTTACGACACTTACAATATAACTTTCAACACATGCAAGTACACATGACGACACTTCCAATCAGAGGAATAATACATCTCCGTTGGGGATACAATAAAGTACAAATACAATATACAAGTGAATATCCTCCGAAGTTACAAATAAATCAACACAAACCCATCACAAATGGAAGAGTCACTCGGTGGTTGTTGTTGCTACAGGAATTTGACATTTCAATAATGGACAGGCCTGGTAAAACTAATGTGGTTGCTGATTTTATTTCAAGAATAAATAGTAATGAGGAACCTCAACCGGTGGATGATGCTTTCCCATATGAACATTTGTTTTCTATTTCTACTAATGTTCCTTGGTTTGCAGATGTATCAAATTATTTGGTTGTAGGAAGACATCTGGGGCATATGACATCAAAAGAAAAGAAAAGGATTGTACAGCGCAGCAGCAAATTTTCATGGATTGATGGCTATTTCTTTTATACAGGACCAGACTTGGTGATCCGTCGATGTGTTTGTGAATATGAAATTTACCCCATCCTGAGAACCTGTCTTGATGGCCCATGTTGGGGGCACTTTGCTGACGAACGAACAACCCACAAAATCCTACAACTGGGCTATTATTGACCTACAATATTTAAAGATGCCCAAGAGTATGTCCGGAGTTGTGATAACTGTCAAAGAATGGGCTAACCATGACAGTCCGACGAAATGCCACTTCAGGCTCAGCTTGTAGTGGAACCATTTTAGAAATGGGCATTGGAATTTTTTGGCCCTATCAAACCTCCATCCAGGCCGAAATCATATATATTAGTATGCACATATTATGTGACTAAATGGGTGGAGGCGAAGGCACTTCCAAGGACAAAAGACCAGGAAGATTCAGACTTTATATATGCAGATATTTTCACAAGGTTTGAAGTTCTGAGGGAAATTGTTACTAATGGAGGATCTCAATTTCCATCTAAACTCATCAAAGCTCTTACAACGCAGTAGAACATCAATCACAGAATAACTTCACCATATCACCCTTAGGCTAAGGCTAATGGGAAAGTTGAAGGTACAAACATAATTCTTGAATCGGTGCTCACAAAGACTATTCAACTTCATCAAAGGGATTGGACTGATAGGCTGCCTGAAGCCTTATGGGCCTACAGAACAGCATCGAGAAGTACCACAGGTTTGACTCCTTATAAATTAGTTTATGGCAAGCAAGTCATCGTTCCAATAGAAGTTGAGATTAAAACATTAAGAACTGCATTTCAATTACGCATGGATTTATCACAGGCCCAACATACCCACCTGCAGCAGCTTAATTAGATTGATGAAGTGCAGCTAGCTTCCATAGAATGTACAACCATTGTGTAGCAACAACGAACCAAGTGGCATGATCAATTCATCAAAAATAAGTATTTTCAAGAGGGTGACTGGGCTCTTTTCTACGACTCCAAGTTCAAAAATTTTAGAGGGACACTTCACACTCGTTGGCTGGGACCATATGAGATCGAAACAGTTTTTGATAATGGTATAGTATGACTCAGAACCATTGATGGTGAGGGAACGCTTCTTATGGCCAATGGTCAGAAACTAAGGCCATATAAGAAACCATTGTCCAAAGAGGCATTCATCCACAATATTGTTGCCTGCTGGTGTACCAAAGACTTTGAGATTACCATATCGACCTCTAAAGAATAAAAAAAAAAAAAATGGACTATGAAAATCCTCCTTGGACGCAACCCTAAAAAAATAAATAAATAAATAAAAATGGACTGTGAAAATCCTCCTTGGACGCAGCCCTAAAAAAAAAAGAAAAAAAGAAAAAAAAAAGAAATTTTTTATTTTATTTTGATACTAATAAGTCTATCTGTGGATTATTTGCAGGGACATTCTATCATAATCCCTCTTTCTTATCCCATTCATTCCATCTTCCCCCTGATATCACTTGCTTATTGATGACCCTGCTCTCCTGGATATAATTTCTTTTCAGACTATTTTACATAGATTTTATCCACTATTTCATTTGCAGCATTACAGAAATCATTTCCATTTCATTTCATACTCATTACAGAACATGTCCCATTCCATTGCAGAACCCCTTTCCGCTCCATTGCAAGACCCCTTTCCACTCCATTACAGAACATGTTCCGCCCTATTACAGAACATGTCCCATTCCATTGCAGAACCCCTTCCCATTCCATTGTAGAACCTCTTTCCACTCCATTACAGAACATGTTCCGCCTCATTACAGAACATGTCCCGTTCCATTACAGAACCCCTTGTCCACTCCCCATACCTTTCCGCAACATTAAAGAATCATTTCACACAATGTTACCGGCTCCTTTTCTGACTTCACCAACACTTTAACGGTCACATTTTCGGCTACCTTCCACGTCACATCCACATGGCGGCACCTTTCTTACCTGTATGGGGTGCCACCTTTCTTACCTGTACGGGCCCATCATCATTTGACGTCGCTGGAAAAGGGAAAATAAGGATCATGAAACATTGATGCGAAGCATCGTGGATCCCGTTCAGTAGTTAACCCGAAGTCCTATTAATTCCTACTCGACAGGACTCGATACTGGAACATCATTGTAGCATTGTCAGCCAAAAAGGAGAATGATCGTAGCTTATTACACCCATCAACGCAAAGAGTGGAGAACCTTCTGATCTTCTTCTCATCACTACAACCAACTAGCCACCGAACTCCACGCATCTCTTCTTAGGTAAGGTAGGTACGTAACCATCCTTCATTCACTTTTGATAGGTACAAAAGGAGGGATCATGATTTATTAATCCAATTAGTGCCACACAGGGTCATGTGCCAAGTTGGTTGGGGGGGGAGAATTTGGAGGTGCCTGTAAATTCTATTAAACCAATTGTTTGCCTCATAGTAATTCCACCACCTACGAGCTCCCAGTTAGATCAGTATTGATAACCCACCTTCGTATAATCCAAGTCCATCCCTTTCCTCGGAAAAATGACAGGAAATATGAAGCATTGTAAACATCTGAAGGGGAATAAGGAACGAAGTGCAATGAGGGGAGCAATTCGTAGTGAACCTGAAAACACGGATATGGTCTATGGAAACAGAGAATTGAAAACAGTTTTTCAACAGGAAGGGTGGCTGGATTATTTTGAAAAAATAAAGAAGTGAGATGTTGCGATTGCAATGGAGTTTGCGCTCACCTATGACAATGCAGTTGCAGAAGTACGAGGATTGAAAATTCAAGCGAATGAGCTAACAATTGCAAGGGTCTCTGGATTACCACAGATAGGCGAAAAATGGTTCGAGAGACGTGTGTCAATAAAGCCTCTTATAGACGCGTTTTTGGAACCTGGTGAACTGGTGCAAGGAACAGAAAAGCGAACAAAATGAGCTTCATTGCCAATTCCATGGGGCGAGGTGGCACTCTGCGTATGCAAATTATCACATGTGAAGGTCGGTTCAGTATAATATTTGCTTATCACTTTAAAATTCTGAACCATTTAAGGCACTGGAATTATATCAATATGCCATATTTTCTGTGGAAATCCCTAGAATTAATGAGCAAAATGGTTAAGGGAAGTAAGAATCCAAACACAAGCCTGGCATATCATGGTTTGATTAGATTGTTGGTGGAAGATGCCCTACAGAAACAAAACCAGACATGGTAATCAGTCGTGGGCATATCCTCGAGCACCAAGAAGATAGGGAGAAAGAAAAGGAACGCATTGGAAAATACCCCAAAAATCCAAAGGAAGAAACCAGCTCATGCGGAAAACAGAAGAAGCCTGCAAGCTAAAACCCCAACCAGTTCAATAGAAGGACCCCATACCTGAACAAGATCAAGGGCTCGGGAAGAGCGACAAGACCAGGAAAAATTGCTTAGACAGAACAATGAATTCATGGAAGAACGAGAAGTATTCATCATGTCAAAGAGCACCAGTAAAAACTGGAAGAATCAATTTGGGTTGCAGAATGTAGAAGAACAACAGAAGAAATAAAAATGATGGACGGTTATATTCAAAGGGACACGAGGTAATAGGCTAAGGAGATTTCAGCATTTTATGTTGTGTAAATACCGAAGAGCATATGGTAAGTTGAAGAAAGAATACTGGGATTTGAAAAGTTCTTATCAGAAGAAAATAGAAGAAATGGTGGCCCTGCAAGAGCAAATTCAGAGGATGGAGAGATATAAGATGGATACCCTATTGGAGGTCGTGGCATTGGGAGGCGAACAAAGGAAATATTTCAGGGAGACATTCAGTGTTGAAGGAGCAAAGACTAGCATGCAAATAAAATATATAGAATCTGAGGAGGGTTTTGAAGCAGGAGGAGAAGAAAATCAAGAGATTGGCATGAAGATATCCCTTCAGATGAAGTCCAAATAAAGAACCTTGAAGAAATGGTATCTCAGCTACAGGCAACAGCAGGATACCTGGAAGCACAACTAAAATTGGCCAGCGATCAGAGGAAAGGGAAAGAGCAGGAAACAATTACAGAGCAGCTACAGAGACACGATTATGCCCTGGCCATGAGGAGGCTTAATCAAGAAGTGGAGAAATTGAAATTTGAAAAAGAATACATGAATTAGATGGCTCACTCCATGAGGAATCTAAGACCCCCTTCAAATCTTTACTCTGTATTTTTGAAGGAACAACTCATATCTTTTAGGTTGTCCATGGTAACCATGGGGTATAATGATAATATTGAGACAGAAGAGCAGTTTATTGTTGCTTTTTCCAGGAGGAACGATGAAGAACAAATTTTTTTATACGAATTATATATGCATAATCTGGTTATGACAAACTATGAGGATTGGGACCCAAACCCTCATGTAGGGGAAGTACAACTGAGGGAATTCATGTCTTTCATGAGAAATCATTTGAGATGGAACCAGGCTACTACTGTTGTGGAAAACATTGAATGGGAAGATTCTCTTTGGGTGAGAGGTTCACTCTCAGTTGAAAAATTATTCACATCCAGGAACCAGGTTATGCAAGACCAAGCATTCATTACTCTCCTGGAGACTGCCCAACTTAAATGTGTTCATGAATGCAGGAATTGGATTCCCTTTCATAAGTTGGAGGTGTTGCTCTGTCTACGAAGAAGGATTAATGCTCTGAGTTCGGACTTGAAAATAAAAGATCCCTTCTATGTTAGAATGTTTGAATGAGCCCTAGACAAAATACAAGTCTACTTTCACCACCTAGGTATGCATAAGGCCAACTGGACCGGGCTCCGATTTCATTTCCCCATACTTTGGTGCCCTATGGTGGATGGAGAGGACAATGCATTTTTCAAAGTTGTTAGTGAAAAGAGAAGTCTTTACAATATAATAGAAGGCGGCTATTCTTCCTATAAGTGGAGTGATGAGTGCCTAAACAACTCTCCAAGCACCCCTGTTAGTGGATCACAGTCTTAGTTTGCATGAGGACATGAAAACCTTTTGGTTGGGGGGAGATGACAAGTTGTGCATCTGACCCTTTTTTGTTCCCTTATTCTGCCTTGTTTATGAAACTTTTTGACCTGATCTGGTATTACCACTTGCTCTCTTGCTCACATTTGGCACATTTTGGCCTTGGTAAGGATTGATCTTGTTCTCTTTATTATTTGTCAATTGCTGATGATTTGGATAGAGTTATGATGCCATTTATTTCCTACTAAAGGAGTGGCATTTCAGGTTCAATATCATTTTACCTACAGGTTGCAGAATGAAGGAATTATGGGAGCTGGAGGACGTGCATCTCAATCTCGAGCTATAACAGTTAGGTATCGAGCTGATGGATTTATTACATCACTTTGGTCACCTACCCAACATATAGATGATGATGCAATTGATCCAAGGATCGAAGATTTTGTACCTAACTCAGTATTTCGGGTCTATAATGACTCATAGTTGTCCGCTCCGATATTTATGGGATCATCTCCACCTTCCACGATACAGTTTCCTGGAATGGCTCATGAGATTTCTTTGAGGATCCATAGATAGGCCTTATTGGGAAATCTATTGTAACTGCACGATCTTTCATATTTCTCTCATGAGCATTGATGTATAAAAACATGGAAACTCTTTCAGAAGGGTTAGCCACCAATTTGCATAAGATCTATTGAACACTACAATCAGACTTTTTTATATAAAATCTATCTTTACCTAATTCGAATGTGTTGATCAATTTCGTGTGAGTGAGTGGTTGTTTAGCTCTTGTTGCTGAAGGAAGGGCCCCCTTCTGTGACATGTGTTGTTATAGTTAGGATTTCTTTCCTTTATGCATTTTGTTAATGTTGATGAATTTAATGCTTGATGCAGTGTTGATTGATTTAATTGTTTAGTATTCAGATTTGGTGTGCTGAGTATAGCTAAGTGTGAATGTTTAAGTAGTGATATGACTAGATTGCATAATCATTCTTATTATCGTTAGTGAATGTAGGGGAACATATGTATGATGAACATTGAGTTAGAATTACTTCTGTTGTGAATGGATGCATTAAGCTCATTATTAGGATTTTGTTGCTAGTGCGTAATGATAGAACTCATAGAAGTAGATTGTAGAATTAAATTAGTTTATCGAATTCCCTCATTACAACTTCGATTTATCAAATTGCTTCCATAGGAAATTCTCAGTTGCTAAATTAGATTTAGATGTTAATTTCTTTCCGTAGCATAGCAGAACGTTGCAGCATAGCATAACATTTCTTAAATTTGATAGTTAAGTGCTTTGGTTTGATTGCAAGATTCTTTTTGTAATTGGAAATTTCCTAGAAGTCTATTCACCAATAGTTGCATCTTAATTATAGTTTGGTAATCCATCGACCACCTCTGTGTCAAAAAATAATTTAAGGTTAGAGTGTCTGGAATATACCTTGTCAGGTAGCTCATAAGCTTTTGTGGCCCTGGGTTGATAATTTATGCACAACTTTCTATTTCAAATTAATTAAAAGAGGATTAAAGAGCTCGTCAATGATGGTGATGATGATGGTGATGATGATGAAGATGTTGGTGATGATGACGATGGTGATGAGGATGATGATGATGCTGGTGATGAAGATGGTGATGATGATGATGACTATGATAATGATCATCATCATTACCATCATCCTCATCACCATCATCATCATCATCATGATGTCATCATCATCATGATGTCATCATCATCACCATCATCATCATCATCCTCATCACCATCATACTCATAATCATCATAATGGTCCTCCTCTTCATCGCCACCATCATCATCATCATCCTCACCATCATCATCATCATCCTCATCATCCTCATCATCGTTCTCCTCTTCATCATCATTGTCATCTCCCCCTTCCTCATTAACATCTCCATCATCATCATCATCTTCATCGTCATCATCCTCATCATCTACATCACCATCGTGATGGTGATGATGATGGTGATGGTGATGATGATGAGGATGATGGTGATGAGGATGATGATGATGATGGTGATGAAGATGATGATGATGATGATGATGATGATGAAGATGATGATCACGATGATGATGATGATCATCATCATCTTCATCATCATCACCACCATCCTCATCATCATCATCGTCCTCCACTTCATCATCATTGTTATATCCCCCTTCCTCATCAACATCTCGATCATCATCATCATCTTCATCATCATCATCATCATCATCTTCATCACCATCATCATCATCATCAATATCTTCATCATCATCACCATCATCATCATCATCATCTCATCATCATCACCATCACCATCATCATCATCATCAACATCTTCATCATCATTGTCATCTCCCCATTCCTCATCAACATCTCCATCATCATCATCATCATCATCATTCTCATCATCATCATCATCATCGTCCTCTTCGTCATCATTGTCATCTACCCCTTCCTCATCAACATATCCAAGAGACTCAAACCTGCGACCTATGTCAGTCCCAAGGCTACCACCTTCAAGCTTGAAGTGCAGCTGACAATGGAAGACACAAGTGTAGTTTATTACCACTCTATTATTTTTTCGCTGCAAATTATATATTTTCTTTAATTTCATTTGTCAACTTTATGTATCCCTTTATATGTTTTCTTTAATTTCCTTTGTCAACTATATGTATCCCCTTGACAAAGGAAATTAAACAACACATGCACGCATCTATGCGTGCACGTTCTTAGACACGAATGCATGCATCTACGTGTGCGCACTCTTAGAAACATGTGCGTGCATCTACGCATGCACGCATTTGCGTGCACACGTCTCTATATTCAAATTGTTTTTGGCGCCCTTACAGGCTTGGAATTTGCTTCCGATTTCCAAACCTTGAGGCTCGGTCTCATTTATGGCAGAACACATCAAATGTTGTAACTTCATGTTTTTCACACCTAGTTCCACATATGCTCCACTAGTGCACTGTAGATGAAATTGCACACACTTGTCGAGCTCTGTCTGCAGATTCTAACTATATATTTTTTGAATAGATCTTTTGTTGTTTTCTATTTTGAATTCATTTTTAACTACACTCATGTCAAATTTGTGAAAAACATAGGTCATTTATTTGTCTGGACTTTTGATTGGCTTACCTATTTCGAGAATGGAAAAGAACCTGCACAAGAGTACAAGAATACCTACAAGCTAAATTTTTTTCTTTTTTATTATTATCTTCAGACCATGATATGGTGTACCAACATTTGACCATGTTGTTTTAAGGCTTCACTGACTTTCATAATTTAAAAAAAATATAAAATTAACTTTTAAAATTTTGGAAAAATAGCCCTGCACATGATTCGTCTGTTGCCTAAGCCTCTACATATTTTTCTCCTCATAAATTGACAATTTACATAACAAACAGGTGGCTCAACTAAAACATGTGCATTATGTTTTAGGGAAAAAATAACATACTAATCTTAAAACAATGACATTTTGGGGTGGTTATACCACGTTTCCATAAATAAAAGTTATATATTCCAGAATTTCATCCGTCATTCTATGTTTCATCTTCTTACACCTAATTTGAAAATTTTTTGTAGGTACCTCTAATAATTCATTTTAATGATAATATTTCTGTTTTTCCAGCATGTCATTGCAACTAACGTGTGATAATTGGGTATCATTACCTTGCACCAGCCCTACTAAGGTGTTGATAACTTGGTTTATAAAGGGAAAGGGAAAATATCCTTATGTTTAACCGTGTTTAGTTCATTCTAACAGATACACCATTTTCCTTTCTTCTTTGGCACTACTACAAGAGGAGAGACCCAATAATTGTCTGAAATGGGGTAAATGATGTTGGCATCAAGAAATTTTTGTAATTCTTCTTTATCTATGTTCCTCAAGAATGGGTTTATGCAACCTTAAGTCTGTTGAATAGGTCAACAATCATCCCTAATGTATATATGGTTTGTGCGCAAATAAGGGTGAATTTTCTTCATATCTCAATACTCGTATGCAAATGTGTATATATGTTCTCTTAAGAGATGGGCCAACTTCTCTTTTCGTTGAGGGGGTATATTTCGACAAAATTTTAAGGTTATCCTAAGCTCAATTTCTTTTCAAATGATGTCAAATTGGACATTATGGTATGATCATGGTCATAGAATGAATGCCATTTTATTGAGTGGAGGTGCTCATTATAGAGTCCAAAATTAGAAATATTGTCTGAGGAATTGAAGGATTATTTATGGTAAATTTTTTAATTGCATCGCCTTGTTTTTCATCCTTGAAATGTTGTGTTTCCTCTATTGAAAGTAATGATTACATGCCTTCCTTTTCATCTTCTACCCACATGGGATTTTCATGATCCATACTAGGCTTGGAGGGAGGGTATATTATGAGATTCTTTATGGAATCACCATGGGATATCAACATGTTACTTGAGCTACAGCTAATATATGCATTGGCATTGGCTTTCCATGATTGTCTTAAGGTTAAAGGGTGACCCATAGTGCGATTTATAAGCTACAATACTACAAATTCAAAAGGATACTTCCACGAATCGACTGAGACAATTACATCAACTAAAACTCCTTCGATTTTGATAGTTGATCAATCTATGAATTTTAGGACTATATGAGAATATCGAGGTTTTATAACATGAGCATCTCCATGATTTCTTTGGTCATTACATTTATTGTAGTTCCCAAATCAATTCATGCATTTTAGATTCTTACTTCGTTAATTTGGAAGCAAACCATTGGAGAACTAGGATTCTCATATTTGGCTGTAAGATTTACCGCAAGCATCAAATTTTCCAATTGTCCTAATACATGGATCGTGGTAGGGGGTTATTTTTCTTTTCTACTAGCCTTCCTTATGCACAACTCCTTGATAGTTTCATCATATATTGGAATGTCCTCAATGGGGTGGATCCATGAAGATGGGTGTCTATTTTGGGGGGTCTTATGAGAAAATAAATCTGATTTTTTCATGTTTTTCAACTTTGTGTGAACAAAAGTGATATTTTTGTTTAGAACTTCAGTTTTCAGTAAAAAGAAAACTTTTAGAGAATTATTTTAGCTTCCTATTCATAATTTTTTCAAAGTTTTTTATTGAGATTTGATATGGCGATTTGGCAAATGTTTGACAGTGTGTTCTTGTTTTGTTGTGCACCTAAAGTCATTGTTAAACTTGTTTTTTGCATAAACAAAATATGCTACGACAATCTACACACAATGTACTACTGCTTGACTATAAGTTTGTAACCAATCGATCTATATACTAATTATTATATTTTTTGAATTCGATCAATGGGGAAACCTTGTCGATTTTCAACATGTTTTTTGTTGCACGACTTTTCTTTCAATTGACTATAAAACTAAAAACTCTAAGAATACCATTTTGAAGTAGACACTCCAATTAACTGCACCATATGTTTTTCAATTTTTTTAGTGGTGTGTTTTTAAAGTTATGGATTTTTCATTTCACTGCATTTTGAAAGAGATGAAACCAAACTGGACACATGTTAACAAACAAAAATAATTAGAAATATCATATTTCACCTATACACAACAAAATCTTTACCTACAGAAAGTAGATTCAATGATGAAACTAATGGTATCAAGTCCGACAGTCGATTTGGAGTGTAAGAGATTGTTTTTACCTTCGAAAATGAAGAAATTTGAAAATTGTGCAGAACCGTGAAGTTTTTAGGTCTCATTCGGTCGAACAATTATTCGGTTGAATAATTAAATATTGCTTTTAATTTTAAGGTTACAAGTTATAAGGGGATTTTGGATTTGCTCAATGTTTGTTCAAGATTCTCTAGAGATGTTGCAATTCCACACTTCACACCCATCTAAGATAACAGGGATGACAAGAGTTTCGAAGTGGAACGTTTTTTATCCCACATGGCGATGTTGGTTGATTTACAATTGTTTTCAAGACCAAATAATCTTTACACCCTATGTTAATCAGTTTCTAGATTCTATAGTTCTAGTTGATCTTCTGATGAATTTCAATTCCAAGATACTTGTAAGAAGTCACTTCATCCGTATTGTTATTATCATATATAAAATTAGCGTAGACCTGTGCCTTTCTTGGATTTTATAATCATAACTTTTGTCTCGTTGATGTTAGCAGTCAAACCCATATTAGAGCATAAATATTTGAGAATTCTTAATTGCTTATCAAGATCAAAGGGACAGCTTCCCATAAGAACAATATCATCAGCATAAAGTAGGAGGATGATAACTATCCCAGCAAAAAGATTGTGTTAGTGCAACCTGATTCTTCTAAAAAACCTTCTACTTTATCGATGTAAATGCCGAAAAGGGTAGGGGAGAGGGGAAATCCTTGCTTAACTCCAATATTATAGTTTATATCCATTGATCACCATCGGTGTTCTTAAACTTTGCAATGAAAATTTTCGTATAATATTATTACGATAGGTCTCAATTCAAAAGGAACCTTAAGCTCCTCTAATCTCTTCCATAGGTTATTTCAGCGAAATGTATCAAAAGCTTTTCTAAATTCCATAAAGCAACAATACATATCAGACTTATTATTACGACAATCTTCTGCAGTGACCCTAAGCGTAACAAGGTGGTCCATGGTTGAGTGATTCCTTCTAAAACCTATCTGGCCCTTAACACGTTTATCGTGCATTTCTAGCCATTTGTTGATATTATTTTCTAAGATAATACTGTATAACTTATATAAGAGAGGGATAATCATAATGGTATGATAAGTAGAAGGGTTATTTTTATCACCATTTTTGAAAATATGAATAATGAAGCTCTGAGTCCAAGTAGTAGGGAACCCTTTCCCAACCACTAGATTAAAGAGTTTTTGGATGTGAGGGTGAGGACAGGCCCTCCAATTTTTAAGATTCCTGCTTAAATATCTCTATGTTGGTCATCAATTAACACAAATACATTACACTACTTTTAATAATGTGGTGTTAGTTTATTTTAATATAAACTTATAACAATTTAAAATTAATGTTTTACCACTTTAAAATAAAATAATAAATTTAGTGAATGTTAATTCACATTGCATTAGACTTTTTTTTCATATTTTTTTAGTGAATGTTAATTCACATTGCATTAGACGTTTGTTTTCATATTTTTTGGATCATTTTCCCTAAAATTTGGTAAAAATTGAAAAGAATTATTGGAAGTGCAAATACAAATTGTCAAGGATGAATAACCAAAATACAATAAGGGTATTTATTTGAGGGAAATTAATTATTTATTCATTCAAAAATGCATTTTAACAATGAAAAAAACTATAAATTGACCAAATATTGCATAGCTAAATTAGGTGATGATAACATTCCAACTTGTATAACATAATGTTTAGAACATAGTAGAAAGATTTAGTGGTATTTGGAATTTTTATGAAATTTTCATAGAATTAAAAAATAGGTGAATATTCTAGGATATGGCTAGATGCTTAAATATATTTCCAAAATATGTAACTCTTAATCATGCACTAAATGTTAATATTAAAATGTAATTGTTTTAGTGATCACATTGTAATTTAACTTTTAAGAATTCAACTCTTCATTAATCATTAATATGAAAGAGAAACTAGCTAGTGATATGGTGCATTGTTAAGGCACTCTTTATGACTTAGTGGGTTCAAACTTTGATTAGCTATGTGTTCCCAAATGGAGCAGTGTTAGTTCACCTAGGGGTATAGTGCTAACAATGGAATCAACCCACTCAACCCACTATCAAGCGAATACAAACTTAGCCCTAGTTGTAAATTCCCCTTGTTTTATATATATATATATATATATATGAATGAAAGTGGAACTATAATAACATGGTATTCAATGATAATTACCATATTATCTTATTATGCTATAACATCACCATGAGAAGACAATGACTACATTTTTTACTTTTCATTCTATATGTTTTTCATATAACTAAATATAAATTCAAATCAAATAATCAAAAGTAAGGAATCATTTTAAGCAAATTTGTGATTATTATTATACAATATTAAAATTAAAAAAATACACACATTATTTAATCAACATTAAAAAAAAGAGATAGATTAAAGCCATGTGTCGAAATTCACTTTATAAATTGTATTTTCCCATTATTATATCATATGTTATTTTTCAAATTTAAAATATATTTCACCTCTTTACAGTGAAGACTACAAACTAGCAAGCCATATTAATATTAATAATATGGCTTATATACGCCGATCGACGTATATCAATATGGCTTAAATGTGGTTGATATACGCCGATCGGTGTATATAAGCCATATTATTAATATTAATATGGCTTTCTAGTTGACGGCCGACCTGCTCGTAAGGTTTTGTTAATAATATTAATTAATTATAACAATAATAACATCTATTATTATTATTTTGATATTTGTTATTTTATAATAATAATAATAATTAAAAAAAATATTGTATACACATATACTGTTCTTGTAAAGAATACACCGCAATATGTCGTATGTTTTTATAATAATAATATTAATATTAATATATTTTTATTATTATTATTATTAAAATTGCGAATTCTCATTATAAAGGTAAAAATGTTAACATTAGTATCAATGTTTTCTAGCATTAACATTATGTTAATCATTAATGTTAATGTTAATATTAATATTAATAATAATGTTAATATTATTATTATTAAAGTTGCAAATTCTCATTATAAATTATTTTCATTTGGTATTGTTATAATTATATTTTTTTTTGTTTTTATTTACAATTATTTTAATTAATAATTAATAAATAATTAAAAAGTAATAAGTAATTAGTAATTAATAATTAATAATTATTAATAATTATTAATAATTATTTTTATTATTAGTATTTTAATTAATTTCTTTTTTTTTGTTTTATAATTATTAGAAATATTTTTTTTACTTATAAATATTTTTATTGTTAATAAATATTTAATTATAATATATAATAATAATAATTTAATTTTAATAATAATATACAATAATAACTATTTAATTATAATAATAATATCATCTCTTTATTTTTATTCTTATTATTATTTTATTATAAATAACAAATATTGAAATATATAATAATAATAATAATAATAATAATAATAATAAATTATTATTGTATATATATATATACTTTTCTCGTAAACAATACATCGCAAACATATGTTTTAATAATAATAATAATAATATCTTTTATTATTATTATTATTAATAAAAAAAACTATTATTATTATTAAAGTTGCAAATTCTCATTATAAAATATTTTGATTTGTTATTGTTATAATTATATTTTCATTTACAATTATTTTAATTAATAATAATTAATTAATAATTATTATTTATTATTATTATTTTAATAATTTCATTTACAATTATTATAACTATATTTTTGTATTTATAATTATTTTTATTATTATAAAATATCTAAAAATAAAAGAAAATAATAAATAAAAAAATAAGAATATTATTATTATTATTATTATAAAATATTTTTAAAAATAATAACAATATAATAAAAATAATTATTATTATTTAAAATAATAATAACAATAATAGTAATAAACATTGTTATTAAATTTTTAACACAAAATATTCTTTTTCTTTCTAAATACATATTTTCTTTATTATTTTAATATTTTTTTTTACAAATATATTTTCTTATTTTCATTTACGATTATTTTAATTAATAATTTTATTATTATTATTATTTCGAATTATTTTTATAATTAAAAAATAAAATAAAATAATATATAAGAAAATAAGAATATTACTATTATTATTATTATTATAAAATAGCAAATTTTTAAATATTTTATAATAATAAAATTAATTATAAAAAAATTATAATAATTTTAAATGAAAATAAGAAATTAATTAAAATAATAAAAATATTAATAAATAATAACTATTAATTTATTATTAATTAAAAAAATTGTAAAAAAAAAAATAAAATATACTTATAACAATAATAAATGAAAATAATTTATAATGAGGATTTACAACTTTAATAATAATAATATTTTTTTTAATAATAATAATAATAATAACAACTACAATAATAATAATAAAAGATATTATAAATGTCTACGTGAGCTCAATAAGTAGATGAATAGTTATGTGACATTGCAACATTTTGAAGTAGACTTGTAAAAATGTCATATTCTAGCATTCGTGGAAGGAGTAGGTAGTATCCTTAACCATGGTGAAACATAGTAGAATGCGACATGGCAGGTTTTGTGACAATGCGACGTGGCAAGTTTTGTTGACTTTTGGCTTACTATGGTTAAGTATGTTTGAGCATGGTTGACTATGGTCCACCATGGTTGACCATGGCGGACCATGGTTGACCATCGTCAACCATGAATAAATTAGAAAGGAATTAAGATTATTTATATGGTTCACCATGGTCAACCATGGTTGACTATGGTTGACTAATCTCTCTTTGGATCTCACTATGGTTGACCATGGTTGACTATGGTTGTTTATGGTTTACCATGGTTGACTTTGGTAGACTTTTGGTTAACTATGGTTGACTATTGTTGTGCTTTGTTGACCATGGTTGACTTTGCTTAGCCATGCTTGGATTTGGTTGACTTGTCTATGGCTTATAATAATAATTTTTAATTATTAATCACATTAATAATTAAAAATTATTATATTTCAGCAATACTATATTATTAATAATGGTTGACAATGGTTGGTCAGGATTGACCATCGTTGAATTTTGGTTGACCATGGTTTAGTATGGTTGACCATGGATGACCATGGTTAATCACGGTTGACTTTGGATGACCATGGTTGACAATGGTTGACTTTGGTTGATTTTGCTTGACTATGGTTGACAACGGTTAACTTTTGATTCACAATGGTTGATTTTGGTTTACCATGGTTTACTTTGGTTGACCATGGTTGACTTTTTCTAAACCATGGTTAACTTCTGGTTGACTTTGGCTAACCATGGTTAAGTTTGGTTGAGCTTGGATGACTTTTGGTTAAACATGGTTGAGTTAGGTTTAGTTTTGGTTGACCATGGTTAACTTTGTTGGACTTTTAGATTACTTTAATTGACTATGGTTGAGGAAGGTTGACCACAGTTGACTACGGTTGACCATGATTGAGCATGGTTGTTCATGGTTGGCCATGCTGGACTTTTGTTGACCATGTATGAATTTTGTTGATGATGGTCTAGGGTTGGTTGACCACGGTCGACTTTTGGTTGGCTTTGGTTGTCTATGGTTGACCATGGTTGACTTTTGGTTGACTTTGGCTACCCACGATTGACTTTGGTTCACATTTGGTTAACCATGGTTGAATTTGGTTTACTTTGGTTTTCTAAGTACGTTTTTAATGAAACACATTTCATTGTGGTATTGATTATTTAATATCAATGAATATATATATATATATATATATAAGTTCTTTAGTTTTTGGGATGTGGTTGACTTTGGTTGATAATGTTTGACGTTTGGTTTACCATGATTGACTTTGTGAACTTTTGGTTGACTATGGTTGACCATTGTTGTGTTCTATTGACCATGGTTGACTTTGCTTGGCCATGATTGCATTTGGTTGACTTGTCTATTGTTTACCATGATTGATGATGGTTGACCATGGTTGAGCATGGGTGACTTTGGTTTACCATGGTTGACTTTAGTTGACTATGGGTTACTATGGTTGGCTATGGTTGACAATGGTTACTCATGGTTGACTATGTTGACCATGGTTGGCTTTTGTTGATCATGGCCAACCATTGGTTGACTATTGTTGATTATGGTTGTCCATGGTTGACAATGGTTGACCATGGTGGACTTTCGTTAATCATGGTTGACTTTGGTTGGCCATGATTGACATTCATTGACCGTGGTTGACTATGGTAGACTTTTTTTTCTTAATCAATTATTGGTTTACCTTGTCTAACTTTTGAATATGGTTAACAATGGTTGACTATGGTTGATTTTAGTTGACTATCATTACATTTGGTTGATTTTAGTTGATTATGGTTGACTTTGGTAGAGTAATTGACTACGGTTCACCAGGGTCAACTATGGTTGACTAGGGATGACTTTTGTTAACTTTGTCTCACCATGATTGATGTTAATTGACTATGGATACGTTTGGTTGACTTTGGTAGACGATGGTTGACTTTGGTTGACCATGGTTAACTTTGGTTTACCTAATTTGACTTTGGTTGACCATGGTTGATTTTGGTTGACCTTTGCTTGACCATGGTTGACTTCCATTTACCATGCTTGGATTTGCTTGACCATGGTTGACTTTCATTGAGTTTGGTTTTCTATGGTTGAATTTGGTTAACTTTGGTTGATGATGGTTAAATTTGGTTGACTAAGGTTGATCTTGGTTGGATTTGGATAATTTTGGTTGACCATGGTTGACTTTGGTTGAACATGGTTGACTTTGGATAATCATGGTTGACTTTTGGTTCCCATGGTTAACGTTTCTTTACCATGAATGACTTTTGTTGACAATGGTTCACTATGGTTTGCCATGGTTCACTATGGTTCACTTTGGTTGACCATGGTTGACTATGGTTGATCATGGTTGACTTTTGGTTACTATGGTTGAGCATGGTTGACTACTATTAACCATGGTTTACTGTGGTTAACCATTGTTGACTTTTGATTGACCATGACTAAATTTGGTTTACTTTGGTTAAATTTTGGTTAACCATTGTTGTTCATGGTTCACATTGCTTGGCCATGGTTATTCACAGTTGACCATGGTTGACTATGGTTGTTCATTATTGATTATGGTTGACTATAGTCAATGATGGTTAACTATGGTTGAATATGGTTGCTCATTATTGGCTATGGTTGACTATAGTCAATGATGGTTAACCATGGTTATCCATAGCTAATTATGGTTGGCTGTGGTTGTTCATGGATAAACATGGTTGTTTGTGGTTGACTACGATTGTTCATGGTTTAATGTGTTTGCGTATGGTTGAATTGTTATATACCCGGATGGTTATATCACAATTGCATGGTCATCTAGAGTTATGCTTAGGTTCACCATGGTAGACTTTGGTTTAGCATGGTTGATTTTGGTTGACTATGGTTGACTTTGATTTACCATGGTTGACCTTTGGTCGACTATGGTTGACTTTCTTCGACCATGGTTGGATTCGACTATGGTTGACTTTGGTTGACCATGGTGGAATTTGGTTGACTTTTATGACTATAGTTTACTATAGTTTCCCACGGTTGACTTTACTAATATTGTGAACCATGGAACCATTCTTAACCATGGAACCATGACTTTGGTTCAGCACGGTTAAGTTTAATACTTTTTTTCATGTTTTAGTTATGATTGAGTGATGTTTTGACCATTTTTTATTTCAATGTTCTTAACATTAATGCTAATAATAATGGTATTAGTGTTATTATTAAGATTATTAACATTAATGATATTATTAACGTTGACTTTAATGTTCATAACATTAGAGTTAATATTAATGTTTTTCATATCTCATATAGCCACAATTAAGAAGCAACAATGTAGAAATAAAACATTTAACAAGTAATAATGTAAAAATAATGTTTCAATATTATGTCAAAATGTGAAAGTCATGAATAATAATTTTATAAGATTTTTTTTAAGAGTTAATTATTTTATAAGGTTATAAGGTTATGTTCAAGATTAAAGATATACATTAATGGTAATTTTTTAAATATTAATAATATTAATCGAGTAACATTAATTTTAATGGTATAAGAAGTAAGATTTGATTTATAATCTTTATGAATTTTATGAGCAAATGTTCTATTTTTTAAAATTGAAAAACATTAAAAAATTTGCATACCTATCTTTTATCCAAATTAGATATAAAGCATCATATAGCATTACCACACAATGAAATCATAAATCCAAATTAGATAGAAATAATCATATAGCATTATCACATAATTAAATCATAAATGGGTTGTATGTATGTTTTGAGATACAATAAAAGTGTAAACTAAAGAACATAAATGTAAATTCATAAATTAAACCCAAGAGCCAAGTTTGAAGAAGGAATATTTAATGTTGCATTGTGTTATGCATTGTGTTGGTGGAAAAATATATATCATTCTACACTTTTAATGTTTGTGGTAATTACTTTGTCTAATTTATTTTAATTGAGTGAAAACTTTTGAAAAATAAATTAAATTTTTATGATTCTTTAATATAATATTATAAATAATTATTTTAATTTTAAAAATTTAAATCATATTTATATAAAAATTGTTTTAATAAAATTTATATAAAATGATAATTAACTAAATATTATTGATATTATATCATTTTTCATAAGCATTATTGTAAAGAAAACCATACTTTATTATAATAAATTGTATATGAAATTATAATATATATGATTGAGATTATATTTTCTATTTTCATAATTAATATTATTAAAAAGAATCTAACATTTACTCGAAAATATATATTTAAAAGAAAAATAATAATTCATATTAAAATATATATTTAAAAAGAAAAAAAATATTTCATGTTAAAAATTTAATTATATTAAATATATATAATACATATATTAACACTTACTTATATATAAAGGTTAAATATTATTCAATCATTATTTTATAAAATATTAATTTTCATTTATAATTTTTAAATATTACAAATCTTTATAGTATAGAATATTACTTTTTTATATATAAAAAATCATAAATAAACAATTTACAATTTAAATTATTATTAATATATATATATATATATATATAAGTTTTATTTTTTTATTTATATAATTGAAATTTTAAATCTTATATTTATAAATTAAAATAAAATAAATAATAAAATTTAATGCAATATATATATATATATTAAAACAAATATTTATATTGATATGTATCCTATTGAAATTATATTAGATTCAACTCATATGTTTAGATTGACTTTATTGGCAAAGAAAGTTGACCCTTTCTCATTATATTTGAAAGTATGAAATATGAGGATAATCTTTTTAGGAAACTAAATATTCATCTAAAACAAACAACAAAAAATCCAATTCACATTTGCCGGCAGTAATAGTTTATTAACGTTTAATTTAAATATGTAAACGTCTTCTTTAATTATTAATCCATATTCATTATTAATCCATATTAATGGTTGTTTCAATTATTAATCCATATTAGTGGCTGTCACTAATTAATTTAATATAATGGTTTAATAATTTTTGTTTTAAAATTAAAAAAAAATTGAAGTGCACATCCAAAACTTATAATTGAGAAACCACATCTGTACGGAGCCCTATTTCTTTTCAGTCATAAAAAAATGAATAAGCATGAGGTTCAACGGTCCATGAATCTTTGAAATTGAAATGTAAATTCTGTGAAATGTAAATATCATTTGGGTTTGAAATGTAAAATTTATAAATTATGTAAATCTCTAAATTTCCATATTTAGAGAGAGTAGAGAAACCCTATTTCTTCTAGGTCATAGAAAAAATAAGATGTTTTTTTTTTAGTTTTTCTTAACTTTGAATAAGAGATTCAGTGTGGCCAGTATAAAGCCTTCCACCATTGACAGTAAATATTTAAAGGAAATTTTAAACTGTACAACAGCCATGTCAGGCTTAATGAGCCTTTTCGGTTAATGTAGGCCGTACATTTTTATCAAACAAATGGAATTTAAGGTGAGCCATTTTGCATAATTTTATTTTTTTACCTATCAACATCAAATTGAATTGCATGCAATGTTTTTGAGCAATCTAGAAACCACAATTTTTTAAGATGAATCCATATAATAACTATTTATTACAAATCATGCACTCTATTTTTTAAGATGGAAACTATGTTTTATAGATCATGAATAAAATCTAAGATCTAAACTATTTTTAATTTTTACAGAATGGAAACTATTTTTTGCAGATCAAAAGTATGAAAGAGATCGGAAATAAATCTTGCAACCACAATTTTGATTGTGAGTTAGAGCCATTAATATGGATTTCTAATAAGTGAGAGAGGCAGAAGTCATTCATTATAGCCATTTACATGGCTCGTCTTCTTGTTCGTCAGTCTATACATCATGCTCGAACTCATAATCCATTCTGCACCTTAATCCAAAGCACGGAATCGATGGTCAATATAGAGAAAAAAAAAATATGCAATAAAAAAATTCTTTCCCGAAAGAAGAAGTACCTTTCATTGTATCCCTAGAGTCAACCAACATAGTCTGGATAATTTTCTTGAAATCATAAAAACCATAATGATTTTTTCATAGTATAACAAAATTCTTTTTCCGAGACAAGAAGTACCCTCATTGTATAAGTCACATTTAACCATATTCTAATCACCACAACTGACCCATCCGACAACTCAGCATAATGTTGCACGCTCGTGCAAAAATGGAGAGCACAGTCTGAGAAGTATCAGTGTAAAATCGAGAGCACTGAGGGAAAACCAGCACAACCAACACAACGACACTTTCTTTCCCTTCGATATGATATCATGATAGAAAAACTATGGGGAATCTAGGGCAAATAACAACCAGCCCTCTATGGAGCATAAACCCTGACATGCAACAAACCTACCATTACCAATATATAATTTATATAAAAAAATTGAGTTGGAAGTGCAGATGATGAATGATGCCAAGTAAAATCTAAGTGAGTTATTTTATTAGATGAAAATGCTAAACCTGTCTTCCTTGTATAAAGCAGAATAGATTGGCTTCAAATGTATAAAGAAGAATTGCCTACCTCTCTAGTAATTAGCCGCCCCTGTGCCTGAAGGAACAAAATATGCACCATCCAACGTTTGGTCTCTAGCTCATCTCCAATTCCAGTGCCCACCGTAACCCTGCAAAAACCAGCTTGCAATAAACAATCACGATTCACGACAATACAGAAGATCACGGCCGAATCGATCTTAAAAGAATAGCAAAAAGGTTTTAATGGGGAAACAAATAAAAAAAGAAATTAGATTGCATTAACGAAACAATCGTGAAAGTGAAAGCGGAGCATGGATGCCCCATCCGCTTCTCTTTGGCCACTGCTTGCTTCACAGTGGCCTTCACCGTCGACGGGGCAATGGAGCAAGATGTGTGATAATATGTTGAGCTGAGCTGTGCGTAAGCGACAATTGAACACAAAACAAAAGCCACACAGGAGAGAGATCGTTTTGATGTAGGAGGGAAAGGTATGATGCTTTGAGGCAATGAAAATTTAGCGGAATGCAATGAAATCTTGGACAGAACATGGTAAATGGAGAATGTAGGTCTTGAAACATATTTGGAAATTGGGGATAATGGCAATCACTCTTCATTCCCTTCACTCTTCTAAGGCGTTATAGGAGGAGCATGAGCCCTTCATTCTCTTTACTCTTCACTTAAGGTGTTACTGGAGCACGAAGACTGGAGCGACTGGGAACTCAAGGCAACAAAGCATTGGAACGTGGCAGCCATTGTATTAGTTAATCCCTGATTAGTTATGAAAAGAAATGCTCATTTGAAACAAAATGCATATGAATTTACCTTAAGTTTTTTAAATAGATATGCAGAGTGTTGGTTGGAATTAAACATGCACTTAACTTAATTTATCAAATCTGAATCGTTCATTCATGTGTAAGAAGAAGAATATTCGGGGATATTCAGTGAAATCTAACTCTCCATTATTTAAAAAATAAGAAATCAGCCACCGGACCTCCACACCCAAAAGTTAAATGAAAACGCCTATCGACTTAAATATTTTAAAATTTTCAAAACTATGTATATTTTTTATTTTTCTAAATTTAAAACTTATATATTTTTTATTTATACTATATATACCTTTAATCTTAAATATATATTTTTTTTCATTATAAAAAATAGTTATTATGATTTAGGCTATTTCATTTAATAAACTCATTAAAATTAATATGGCATGTGCATTTCGACCCAATCGATTTATTTTTAAAATAGCCGTTTGGAAGAACTTAACATCCTCTATTTCATATCTTATGAGACCGTTGTATTGGCTTTGTCCAAGAGCTATTAGAAATAGAAATACGACAGAAACAATTTATAACGGTTGTAGGGTCGAATCCAAGGAGATTTATATATGCCTCTGGGTTCAAAAACAATTTTTAAAACATGTGCCAGTAAATTTGATATTTTTGCTTTTTTTTTAGATTTTCTTATTTTTAGAACAGCACAGTTTAGATTAATTTATATTTTTTTTATTATTATGAAATAGGTTAATATTTGATTTTCTAGAGAATTAAGGTATGGTCAGATTATATAATTTACTCAATCATTATATAAGGGTTCAAAAAGAGCATCATGTCATTTACAAAAGTTGAACCTAATTTACTTAATCATTACATAGGAACTCAACAAAAACATCATATTACTTACAAAAATTGAACCTAAAGATGAAAGAATAACAATCATTTTTGTTAACCATCCAAACTATATTCTTACCTTTTAAAACAACAACATAACATCCATTAAACAATTTACTTGTAATTTGAAAGGATATCTCAGCTCTTTATATGATTGGTGAGATACAAAATTCAATTAAACAATCTATATAAAATAGTACATCAAATATTTATCATTTAAAAAACATGTATTATTACTCAATTCAATTCAGTATAAGTCACAACTCAAAACTCCCAAACTGTCGGCATAATATAATATTCAATTAAACAGTTTAGCGCAGGCATCACACTTCCTAAATACAAAATTCATAATAAAGTGTCCAATGGACTGAACTATTCATAGATTCCAGCTTAATTTGAATAGTAAAGTTTTACATTCCATTACGAAAACTTGCGAGAATAATCAATAAGAATTTATCACATCTGGTGGGGATCATAGTCTGCATCGGGAGATCTTGGAGATCTAGCAGGCCATGTCCATTTGCCATTTGCAGTTTTGAGTAGGCCTTTACTTCCTTCATGCCACCACTGGGATGGGATATGAAGGTTACCAATCAATAAATCGCAGCTCTTGTTGACAAGAGCTGGATCTCTGCCTGAAGATTTGGAGGACATGTTCTTCCCAACATAGCCATCCAGTAAATGGAGATAAACTTCTAAATTATGAAAGTGTGACAGGTTATGAGTGGCCTTTAAGAAAGGGGAGTTCTCGTTTTGCAGCGAAAGCTGGATGCCCACATGATAATATGTCCAGGGAAGCCAATTGAGTACTTTGCTGAGCCATCGCATGTTCTCGTTTATTAAAAGCCCAGGGACGCTAGTAACCACACCGTTCTTGTTCACCAACCTCAGAACATTGACGCCAATCTCCTCCATACGTTGGGCCAATGTTGCGTTTCCTACGCGGGGAGAGGCGAAGGCAAACACTATGACGGGGTAGGTATACACATATTCTGCCGGTTGACCGTCTGTTTGACATCATACGCACTTAACGTTGCAATCGCAGCTCCCAAGCTGTGTCCTGTCAATGTTATACTCGACCTCTCGTCCTTGTATTGTTTCAGCAGACGTGTTATCTCGCCCACTACAATATTCCTGGCGCTTCTGCTGCATTTTTTAGAACCTTCATCTGTGGAAGTATAACAAGACAGAAATCCCTTTTCTATTTGGACGTTTGGATCTGGAATTTTTTGTGCATTGACATGATCTAGTGTAGGGGGAAGTGGAACGAATATATCTTTTAAATTTTGGATCCATTCTTGCACCGTTCTCGTTCCTCCCCAAGCAATGACTATGTCCCGTCATCCCAGTCTCTCTATCTCAATTGGATCGGTGCAAACGGCAATAAAACCTATCCAAACGCCTTAGTCTATTGATTTTTCGCCAAAAGAGGATCGTAAAGCACCAGTATTTGCGTAGATATATTTGGTAACATGATAACCGGAATGAGGGAAACCAATTTTGTTAAAGAGAGAGCGTTTACTGTGCTTACAGGTTCCATAATATTGAGAACAGTCTCTGTCATCGAACGCATCGTAGCAAAGCTGATCAAATTCCCCGTATCTGAGAATCTCGGCTTTGAGAATTGGATTGATGGGATCAGGTAATCCTTTCCAAGAGTTGACACCCTGGATATCCCGCCATAAATAAGCAACTTGTGGTCGTCCTCCTTGTACTGGCTGATCACCATCTCCATTATTTATTCTTGGGGAAGGGGAATTCAATGGATACTTCATGTGAGAAGCCCACAAATCCTTTGTATGAAGGGGAAATGCAAATCGAACCATCTTATATGTCAGAGTTTACAATTTGTTTTCCTTGGAAACAAATTGTTGATTGCTTTCTTACGTTTTTTCTTTCCGAACAATTGTGGAGATAGAATCGTGAGACAGAGAAGAAGTAATCGAGAGACAAAGACGAAGTAATTGTTACTTGGTTACTCAGTAATATATATAGGGAATGGATTAATCTTGGAATGGATAAACTCAAACTTACTATTTTCAGAATAATCTTGAGTCAATGATAACAGTCAGACCTACCATTCTCGTTATCAATGTAACACTTACATTCACGATGGACAGTTTGCAAACATCGCTGAAAAGCTAATACGATAATTTGAAGTCATATGTGATTATTTTGGTAAATGCTACTAGAAGGTTTAAAGATAGCAAAATATTAATTAATATTTTATTATAACAGACATATTTTATTACGTCCATAGGCGTTTTGTTTTAACTTTTGGGGGTGGAGGTTGGGTGGGTGATTTTTTTTTTTTAAATAATGAATGGCTAGATTTGGAAGATGCTCGAATATGCTTTGTATGATGCACAAATCAAGCATCCAGATTTAGTGAATTAACTCAAGGGCATGTTTAATTCCAAAGGTCGGTAATGATTTTAAAAAAAATTAAGTTATTACAAGTGTCCTCACGCTTATTCTGTTATTAAAAAAAAACAAGGTTATTCCAAGTGTCCTCACACTTCTTCTGTTATTAGAAAAAAACAAGGTTATTCCAAGTGTCGCTTGGATCATATTAGCTGAAATGTTTCTGTTATTAAAAGATCCACCACCCACCGTTACATTTTATATGTCTACATTCGTTTCCCATCAAGGTGTCAAGGATATCTATCACGATTTATGATAGTGTTGGTGTTTCTTCACATTCATTTTCATTACTCACTATCGCCACTCATCAAATTGCATTAAAATTTTAACCCTGTCATGGCTATAATCTGGTTCCTGTTTTTGAGAGGCTGTATCTGCAGCGACAGATTGCTGTAGAAAAAAATTGTTTATCGGCTCTCACAATCCGTCGACCTTTTGATCCCAATCTCAATTCAATTCTCGACTATAGCTCCCTCTTGCAGAAGGATGCGGAACTGCATTGTGATCGAGAAATAGGGCCCTCGATAATGTTCCTTTACTCTATTCATTTCAGATTGAAGGAATTAGTCCTTAACATATCTATCGTTAATACTGTGTATTGTTTTTATATTTATTCGCTCTGATCAAACGGAGTAGATCGTGATCTGTAATTTCTAACCTTGTATTTGGTTTTACATCTATTCGTTCCATATTGAAGGAACGAGTCCTTAAAATATATGTCATTAATACCATGTATTGTTTTTATATATATTCTCTCCGATCGAATGGAGTAGATCATGATCTATCAGTCGCAATATTGTGTTTTGGTTTTACATTTAGTCGGTTCAGGTTGGATAATTTAGTTCTTAAATTATCAGTCATTAATATTGTGTTTTGTGTTACATCTATTTGCTTCAAATTGAATGGAGTAGATCGTAATCTATCAGTCATTGATTATGTGTCTTGTCTCTGAATCGATCCCTTCAGATCAGAGACATAGCCCTGCTTTTGCAAATCACTTTTCACTTTTAATGTGTACCTCTGTTCAATGTAAATCCTATTCAGAATCAAAGGGATGGCTTTGAACCTTAATATCGGTTGTGCCCTCGCGTTGATCTTGTTAAGATCAAGTAGGCGAAATGCGTGGGAGAATCGAACCTTTAGGATTGTATGTTGATAGTGCATTTCGGTTCCAATAACTCTGATTGTGTCTTAATTAACACAGGAAATATCTCTCTCTCTAGATCTTCCTTTCTAGTATGCAGTGGTAGCGACGAATCATCCTTTCTATGGTTAACTGACATTTTGATGCTGCAGTAACTACAAGCAATCGATCTACAAATTTCTTTTACAATCCCCCTTCCCTTTCTGTATGTTTCCATACTTAGCAGCTCTTTTGAACACCACTGTTAGTTGAACTGCATGCCAAGTTTCCCTTTGGAACGAAACGTTATGAGTGAACCACTTACTACACCAGCTAATCCTACCATAGTTTCTCAGGATCAACACCTAACCTTCACACTTCAGTTACTGCAATCGACCTGCTAATCGAAATCTGACCTAAGTTAGGTGTCAGTTATGTGATATTTACGCCGTAAGACCGTGTCTCTCCTTTTTTTTCCGAAAGTGATGCATTGTAGAATGACTGTGTCTCTTTACTTGTGTTTTTAGCCTTTTCAATTAATCATGTTTCTTTGTTACAGGTCTCCGGAACTATTTATTACAGATCTTCTGAACTTTACTAGGTCTCTTTTTGTGCTTTAAAGCATTCAAAAATCTCTGAAATTTTGACTCGAGAACTATTTATTACAGATCTTCTGGACTTTACTCAGTCTCTTTTTGTGCTTTAAAGCATTCAAAAATCTTTGAAATTTCTGGGTCTTTTTTTTAATTTCACGAATTAAAAATATTTATCTTAATAACATTTTCCTTTACAAGCTATAATATCCATTAGCTAACACAGTGAATTGGAATACAAAACATGATTAATAAAAAGCTAAAAACATTTTGAGAAAAATTTATTCACCATTCAATCTTATTCAGAATACATCGCTTAAATATGATTGGAAGTGATATTAGTAAATGTTCCTTATTTATAATAAATTAAACACCAAATTTTCTAATTCAATTTTTTTTTTTGTATATACCATGGGTGAGATTTAATTGGAATCAGCTCGGTATTGAATTGTTATCTCTGTGGTTTTAACATAGTTAAATCAATACAATTTCTTAGTAATTTTCTTCTGTGTGGTATTAATAGAGTTATGTTAATACACTTTTAAATATGATTGGAAGTGATATTAGTAAATGTTCCTTATTTATAATAAATTAAACACCAAATTTTCTAATTCAATTTTTTTTTGTATGTACGTCGGTGAGATTTAATTGGAATCAGCTCAGTATTGAATTATTATCTCCGTGGTTTTAACATAGTTAAATCAATACAATTTCTTAGTAATTTGCTTCTTTGTGATATTAATAGACTTATGTTAATACAACTTTTTTTTAATAACCCTCTATATAAATTCTTAATATAGATATTGGCTTTCTTTCAGTGTTGTATACCAATTCTTATATTGGTAATTCGAATCTCTCTGGTCTTATCACAACCAACTTCTAAATTAGAATGGATCTACCCTAACTTATTAACCAACTTACTTCTTAAATGAAGAAGATCAAGATCAAGAAATTTTATCACAACAAACAACTTCTTAAATGAAGATCAACATCAAAAAATAAATTTCACTATTTTACCAGCTTCTTAAATGAAGATTCACCTTTGAAGATTTTACCAAGAACTATTTTCCAGCTTAAAAAGGATGCCTATTTTATTTAACAACTATTTTCCGACTTAAAAAAAGACAAAGATCCAAGATCAAGAACTATTTTCCACCTTAAAAAAGACGCCTATTTTATTTAACAACTATTTTTCGACTTAAAAAAAGACAAAGATCAAAGATCAACATCACCCGATTTGATCTGTCATCCTAAATTGATCCATTTTATCTGACATCTATTTTCCAACTTTTGAAAAAACAAAGATCAACTTCTAAAATTGATCCATCCATTTCATTACATTTATTTTTTCCAAACTTCTAAAAAGGCAAAGATCAACATCAAGGATTTTGTATTTGATTGGATGAATCTAAGCTGACTTGAAAAAAAATCAACATAGAGAATTTTCTTGATCTTAAATTCAAAAGATATCCAAGTCAAAACAACTTGGTTCTCAAAGAGGGCAAAGAAATTCTTTGATATTAAATGAGAAAGATATCCACCTCAAAGAATTTGAATCAAACCTGAATTAATCAACAAAGACAAAGATCGACCTCTCTTACTGAAGAGGGATCATCTACTTTCACAAACCCTCCGAGAAAAATGAAGGAAAAATAATGCAATAAATTAACCTTTGAACTGAAAAACCACAGATACAATAGTTACATTAGCTTCGATTTCACGCGAAGCCTTATGGCTGGAATTTGAAAAGAAATTCGAGATACATGAAATAAAATTAATTTCATATTTCTTCAATTCAAAATAAGTTTTTAGATTGACTTATTGAACAACATAATTTTATTTTTTTAATAACATTAATAATAATTTCATTTAATAAAATTATTATTTAATAATTTTATTAATAAAATTAATAATGACATTAATGTTGTTATTATTGATTAACAATAATAACTATATTAATAAAATTAATATAGTTTTAAAATAAAATTAATATATTAACCTTACATTGAATTCAACAATGAATTGAACTCAACCTTTAAATCAACCTTAAATAGAAGTTGAAAAAAACTTTAAGAGTATTATTAATCAAAGCAATTATATTAACATTACCAACATTAATATTCAAAAAAATACCATTTGCATCATTATTAATAATTAATAAAAATAATATATAGCTAATAAAGTTTACATTACTAATCATATTAATAAATTTAACAACATTAATAACATTAGCATTAAGGGCACTAATATTAACAATATTTAACTTTAAAAATAGTAATATTAACATTATTATTAACCATTAACATTATCAACATTAACATTAACGTTATCATTAATAACATTAATAAAATTGATGACATTAGCATTAATAGTTCAACATTAATAATTCACCATTTATAATAATAATCGTTATTAATATTAACAACATTAAAATTAATAATTCAAGATTAACAATATTAACCTTACATTAAAGTCAACCTTAAATTGAAGTTGAAAATAAAATTAAGAGTATTATTAATCAAAGTAATAACATTAATGAAATATTAATGACATTAATAATATTAACATTACCAACATTAATATTCAAAAAAATACCATTTACATCATTATTAATAATTAATAACCGTAATATATCATTAATAAAGTTACATTAATAACAATATTAATAAAGTTAACAACATTAATAACATTAACATTAAGAGCACTAACATTAATAATTGAACATTAACAATATTAACTTTAAAAATAGTAATATTAACATTATTATTAACCATTATCAACATTTATATTAAAAACATCAATGTTAACATTAATGTTAACAAATTAAAATAACATTAATAATAATATTAATAAAATTATTAATAAAATCATTGAGACTAACATTAATACTTCAACATTAATAATATTAGCATTAATAATTCACCATTTATAATAATAATGTTATTATTAATAACATTAATAACAATATTAATAACATTAACTTTTACTTGCACGCACATCTACCGTGAGAACAATGCTGAGGCGGATGCGGCCTCCAAGGAGGGACTCACCCTGGGGGATGGCATTTGGAATATTGCTCAATCTTTGAATGGGAATGTGCAGGTTTTCTATCACCGACCATTTATTGAATGATCGGGACTTTGAGTCCATGGCACCGGATTCACTGGTGTTATTCTCTTGTGGAGACTGAATTGAACTTTTTGCTACTTTAGTTGTTTTGTATATTGAAATAGAACACTCTGAAATCAGCATTATCTGTTTATACGGCACCGATGAAGTATATTCTTCGAGTTTTGTAATAGATGTTACTGCTCACACAGTGAGAACATCATAGTTTATTTTTGGGGAACATTACAGGGTAACTGTCTCTGCAATACTACACTCCACTCTAGATGAGTGAGATGATCAATGTAATTTCGTACTCCTTGGATGAAATGAAATTACGCTTTTTTTTCGGGGAAAAAATATATATATGTATATATTAATAACATTAATAATAATATTAATAAAATCATTAGTAAAATGGATGACATTAGCATTAATACTTCAACATTAATAATATTAGCATTAAAATCATTAACATTAATAATTCGCCATTTATAATAATAATCAACATTAATATTAACAACATTGAAATTAATAATTCAACAACTACATTATGTCAACCATTAAGTCAACCTTACATTGAAGTCACCATGGATTGAAGTCAAGCTTGGATTGAAGTTGAACCAATATATGTAAGTCAACCTTGGATTTAAGTGAGTCTTTCATTAAAGTCAACCTTTGATTGAATTCAACCTTTGGATTAAAGTCAACCCTCCTTAAAATTCAATATTAGACTTTTGAAGTCAACCATGGATTGAAGTTAACTATGGTTCAAAGACGGTTGTCTTTGAAGTCAACTATGGGTTGAATTCAACCATGGTTTAAATTTAACCTTGGTTGAAAGTCAACTATGGTTATAATTCAACCATATATTGATGTCAACCATGGTTGAAAGTCAACTATGGTTATAATTCAACCATATATTGATGTCAACCATGGTTTAATGTCAACTATGCTTAATTAATAAATATGGCTTATAGGCAACCATAGTTAAACATGAACAATCATGCACATCCATGAACAATCAGAATTAACCATAGTGAGCGATGAACAACCACCATCAACAATAGTCAACCCCGGTAACAAATATAGTCAGCCATGGTCAATCATCATTAACCATGGTCAACCATGAGTTCAACCATAGTTGACTATGGTCCACCATGGTTAACCAAAATCAATCGCAATAAACAAAAATAATCCAAATTCAATAAAAGTCAACCATTGTAAATCGAAGTCAACAATGGTCAACCAAAAGTCAACCATGGTCAACCAAAGTCCCCCATAGTAAACCAAAGGCAACCATGTTCAACTAATGTCAACAATGATCAATCAATGTCAACCATGGTTAACCATAATCAACCATGGACAACCACATACAACCATAGTCAACTATGCTTAACCATGGTTGACCATAGTTAACTAAAATCAACCAAAATTCAACCATGGTAAACCGAAGTCAACCATACCTTACCATGGTCAAGCATAATATACAATTAATAACCAAAGTCAAAGATGGTCAACCATGGTAAACCAAAGTCAACCATAGTTTACCATGGTCAACCAAAGTCTACCACAATCAACCAAAGCCAAATATGGTCAACCATGACCAACCAAAAGTTAGCCAAAGTCAACCCATGGTCAACCTCAGTCAAGAATGGTTGACATAATCAACCAAAGTCAATCATGTTCAATCAAAGTCAACTATAGTAAACCAAAGTCAACCATGGTCAACCATAGTTGCCTTTGGCCAACCAAAGCAAGCCAAAAGTCAACCATGGTAAAAAAAGTCAGCCATATTGAGCAAAAATCAATTATGGTCAACCAATATCACCAAAGTCACCCATGGCCAACCATAACCAACCATAGCTAACCATGGTAAATGAAAGTCAACCAAACCCAACCATGGTCAACCTTGACCAACCAAAAGTCAGCCAAAGTCAACCCATGGTCAACCTAAGTCAACCATGGTTGACTTTGATTAATCAAAAGCCTACCTTCGTCAACCAAAAGTCAATTATAGTCAACTAAAGTTAACCATCGTCAACCATTATCAAACAAAGTCAACTATAGTCAACCATAACCAACCATACCCAACCATGGTAAACCAAAGTCAATCATAGCCAACCAAAGTCAATCATGTTCAACCAAAGTCAATCATAGTAAACCAAAGTCAACCATAGTTGCCTTTGGCCAACCAAATACATCCAATAGTCAACCATGGTAAAAAATTCAGCCATATTGAGTCAAAATCAATTATGGTCAACAAATATCACCAAAGTCACCCATGGCCAACCATAACCAACCATAGCTAACCATGGTAAATGAAAGTCAACCAAACCCAACCATGGTCAACCTTGACCAACCAAAAGTCAGCCAAAGTTAACCCATGGTCAACCTAAGTCAACCATGGTTGACTTTGCTTAATCAAAAGCCTACCTTCGTCAACCAAAAGTCAATTATAGTCAACTAAAGTTAACCATCGTCAACCATTATCAAACAAAGTCAACTATGGTCAACCATAACCAACCATACCCAACCATGGTAAACCAAAGTCAACCAAAGTCAATCATAGTAAACCAAAGTCAACCATGGTCAACCATAGTTGCCTTTGGCCAACCAAATACATCCAATAGTCAACCATGGTAAAAAATTCAGCCATATTGAGTCAAAATCAATTATGGTCAACCAATATCACCAAAGTCACCCATGGCTAACCATAACTAACCATAGCTAACCATGGTATATGAAAGTCAACCAAACCCAACCATGGTGAGCCAAAGTCAGCATTGGTAAACCAAAGTCAACCATGGTCAATCAAAATTCAACCAAAGTCAACTGTAAATAACCAATGTCAACCATGGTTGACTTTGGTTGACCATGGTTTCCAAGCTATAGTCACCAAAGTCAACTAAATTCAACCATGGTCAACAAAATTCACCCATGGTCAGCCCTGTTCAACAAAAGTTAGCCATGGTAAACTATGGTTAACCATCGTCAACCAAAGTCAATTAAAGTCAACTGATTTTTATGGCTTTAATTAGTTGAATTAGTTTACTTTGGTTTAATAATATAATATGGATTATGTTTCACCATGGTTAAGCATGGTCCACCATGGTTTAACAGGGTCAACCACGGTGGACCATAGTAGACCATGCTGAACCATAGTTAACCATAGTAAACCAAAAGTCAACAAAACTTGCCATGTCGCATTGTCACAAAACCTGTCATGTCGCATTCTACTATGTTTCACCATGGTTAAGGATACTACTTACTCCTTCTACTAATGCTAGAATATGACAATTTTACAAGTCTACTTCAAAATGTTGCAATGTGACATAACCATTCATCTATTTATTAACCTCACATAGACGTTTATAATATCTTTTATTATTATTATTCTTCTTATTAATGATATTATTATTAAAAAAATATTAGTATTATTAAAATTGTTAATCCTCATTATAAATTATTTTTATTTATTATTGTTATAATTATATTTTCTTATTTTCATTTACAATTATTTTAATTAATAATTAATAATTATTATTTATTATTATTTTAATTAATTTCCTATTTTCATTTATAATTATTATAATTATATATTTTTATTTATAATTATTTTTATTATTATTAAATATTTAAAAATTTGTTATTTTATAATAATAATAATTATTATTATTATGCAAAATACAAAAAATAATAAAAATATTCTTATTTTCTTATTTATTATTTTTTAAATTTTTTTTAAAATATTATTTTATTTATTTCTTATTTTCTTATTTATTATTTTATTATGTTTTTAAAATAATTTATAATGAGAATTCACAACTTTAATAATAATACTAATAATAATAATATATTATTATTATTATTATTATTAAAACATATGCCACATTGCGATGTATTGTTTAAATTATAATAACAATAATTATTATTATTTTAATAGAAATCATTATAATAATAATAATAATAATAATTATACTATTAACATTTATAATAATAATAATATTTTTTTATAATAAATAATTTAATAAATAATAATTAAAACTGATAAATTATTCCCGGCAGGTTGACCGTCAACTAGCAAGCCATATTAATATTTATAATATGGCTTATATACGCCGATTGGCATATATCTATTGTTTAAATGTGGTTGATATACGCCGAACGACGTATATAAGCCATATTATTAATATTAATATGGCTTGCTAGTTATTAATTTATTTGGTCAATTCGCCAACATTGAATGAATCAATATGTGAATAGATATCACATAGCTTTGTTTACACAATTTTGAAAGAATATATTCTTTAATATTTGTTAATGAATATGAAAGATGCACCATCACAGGGAGGTTGAGGCTGTCACGCACTCCGAAAATAAGGTCATGCATTTCTAAGTAATATATTTTTATTATTATTATTATGTTATTTATATTGACAAGTTGAACAATTGATGAATGAATATGGGCATGGGTTGTCACGCATTACAAAAGTAAGGTCCACATTTATCGAGTAATATATTTATTCTAGTATTTGTTTCTTGGGAGGCAAAAGTGAATGCTGTTAGGAAAAGAGTAAATTTTGTAACAATGTTAGAGATTGTTTTTCTTTCGCTTTAGTATACAAGGAATCAATGAACCCAAAGACAATATATATTTAATGATAAGGAAATTGTAATTTAAGTGGGTTTTATTCACTATTTACAAAACAAACACGTCCTCCAACTACCTCCGACCTCCTTGACCTCCTCCGCCCTCCTCGACTCGACCTCTCCGACCTCCTCTGACCTCCTCGACCTTGACCTCGTTCGACCTTGGATCTCCTCGACCTTGTTCAACCTCCTCTGAGCTCCTCGACCTGCGACCTCCGCCGACCTCCACTCTTCTCTTAGTCGACGCAGATCGTTGCATAACATTGGAAATAATGAGCAAAGTTTGTAACAATCTCGGAATACGTGTTGCGGACTAGAACAGTTAGTCGACTCATCGACCATCACATTTCTGGATGGAGTTGAATAGCATAGATGGTGACAAGAAGCCAACAGAACTCTAAGTTGGTTGATAAAGTTGTCGCGTCGATATGAAATGGTCGACCTTATGGTCATTATTATTAAAAGTTGTCGGCCAAATGGTGTGTCAACCATCTCGACCATATATTTAAGAACCGACCAATAAATATCAAATAAGGAAGCATCGTTGGAAGCTTGACCACTGAGTATTAATATCGAATATTTGCAAATTGGTTGATAGCGATTGATTGACCTCATAATCCCATTGTCCAAATTCGACCATTAAATGACGTCTCTTCCAGGTATAATGCTAATTTGCATGACTATTTCGACCTTCGACTTGGCACCATCGTCCCCGAATTGAGAAGTTGATTGGAAATGGAAGACTCTATCGTCTGGCCTGACCACCGAGTGGTAAATTTATTAATATATCAACCTATATTTGAGTCAAATTATAAATATTGCTTATAAATTTAAGAAGGCCAAGACATTTTAAGCTGAATTTAACATATGGTCAAGGAAGATCTCCCAGCGCATTTGGAATGCATAGAAGTGGTGAGTTTGGTGTTAGCCAACAACCCAAAATTGGTGAAGGATCAAGCATCATCACTCTTAAATATGATGTCTTTGAAGGTTCTAGATCTATCTTGCTGCACCTTAATAACATCATTGGGGCAAGTTCAACAACTTGAGTTCCTTAATTTGACCGGATGCTATTGTCACAAGGAATTACCGGAAAGCATATGTGGGCTTTCTCGTCTTCATTTTTTTGAATCTTCAATGTTGTCAATCCCTGATTACTTTACCAAACAAGATAAGAGAGCTCCCTCAGTTGATGACAGTAGACCAATTTTAATGTCTGCAAATTTTGAAACTTACAAATGTAATTGGGAAAACTTATAATCCCCTGATAATACCATAGATTTAAGCTTGGAAACCTGTTCATATTTTGTAGAGGGAGAATATCGACCATCAATGCATCTGCATCGCGATCGTCCATCACAACATTGCTAGTTGCCTCTGCATCATGTGCAGCTGCCTTTTACTTTTCTCATCTCTAGCTAGTACTGCTACAATCACAATTACTCATTGTCAATGCTATTCTATTCACACCCGGGCTGCCATTAGAAAGCTTACTATGATTACTTTTCAATGTTTCCCATATATATCTTTTCAACGAGGGACTTCAAAAATCAATCATATAGTTGTTGATTTCTAACATTGCCCATAAGCTTCCCATTGAATTAAATTTAACTCGTGTTGTCTTTGACACTATTGGTAAGGTTTTCATCGTTTCCCATATATATCTTTTCGTTTTGATGATGATTCCCATGCCATCTAGAGTCTGACATAACTCCCAAAATTGTCTCCCATTGTGGGGAATCGCAAAGCTCCTTCATTCTACGCCAATCTGCTAGGTAAATAACTTCTTCTTCCAAGTATTTCCAGTGTTATGCTCATTCAAGTGCGGAAATAAACAAGTTGAAGGAGCTATTTGTTTTTTAAAATTGTTTAAGCAATTGTTTTCACTTTTTTTGTAAGAACGTTGTTTAGAAAATGCATATTGATCTTACTTGGTAATAAACAAGTTGAAGGAGCTATTTGTTTTTTAAAATTGTTTTAGCAATTGTTTTCACGTTTTTTGTAAGAACATTGTTTAGAAAATGCTTTTTTTTTTTGAAGCATGTTGCTTAGAAAAATGATAATTTTGGTATACTTTTTTCTAAATCCCAATACATCTGGATAACCACAAGATTACTTCTTTTCTACAGTGGACAATCCTAGATTCATAGTTTTATTTGGTGGCTCAGAGTAAAACATTTGAGGAATGGCGTCCAATTATGGCTGGGCAGAATGAGACAGCCTGAAAAAATTCTGAGCAAGATTAGTACACGCTGAATTACTATTAAAGTTATGATCGGATTCAGAGGCTATAGATTTAATTCGACTGAAGTGGTTGGCTGCTAAGGAAGTGGTTGGATTCCAACTTCTTTGACATAGCTAACATGCGACTGCACAAGTCGGTGAAGAGTGGTCGACGGACTATTGCCGAAGATTGACTGATTATGCTGATGAAATATGTTATGGCCGACAGAACAGATTTGACAATAGTCAACCGACCACTCTTCTGCCACTTATCATTTGAATTTTTACAAATATTTTAACTTAAACTATCCTCACACTAGTGGATTTGGACCCAAAAGCTGACGACGTCCGACGAAAAAGGGTTGTGTCGTCGGATTTCACCATAAAAATATCAAATTTTGATGATTTTTTAAAAATTGATATAAGGCGACGTCGGATATCCGACGGATATGGCGATATCCGATGGCTCTGTGGATATCCGACAATATATTAAGCCTTAGGCTGTTGGATATCCGACGCCAAGCTATATCACCCAATGATGTCGGAAATTTGACATCAAAATTCCAACGGTAACTAGGTTCAAGGCATCAGATATCTGACGGAAGGTTGACTTTTAGAACTTATAAATAGTGAAACATTCTTAAATGTTTGCTATACAAGCGACGGTTTGTGGAAGTTTTTTTATTCAGCGGACTGTTTTTCATTATTTCCATTGTTTTTGTGATTCAAGTGAGCGAAGTGTGGAGCTTCATTTTCTAAGATTGATAATCTTCATTCAAGCTCTTTACAATAAAATGTCAACTAGCAATATTCCTGATCCAGATGAGCAAAATCGACAATTGCTTGCTAGATTGTGGGAAGGAGTTGAAAGAAGGGGTGATGGGAAATGCTATTGTCCATGTAGTCAATGTAGGGGCTTTAAGAGGAGAAGAATTTTGATCACAACAGCCAAAAAACATTGTAGGGAGCATGGTCACGCTGAGGGGGGACATTAATACCATCCATTTGTAATTTTTGCATTATATATGTTTTTATTTTGATTGCTTTTGTAAATTTTTGTATTGATCGTGGTTTCAATAGATGGGGACTAACATGGACAATAAATATTATTTTAATATTAAATATTTATTATAATATTTTTTGTTCTTTTGTGCATGTTGAATCTAGGGTATAGTAGAATAACTCATTTATTTGTTCGTTAGTGAGACTAACCCACTCACCGGGGAACGCACTTAACTCTCTATATTTGTGACACTTTCCATCATGACAATAGAAATAACGACTATATTGGCATGTTGTAGTTTCTCTTATATTTGATCTCTATAGAAATTACCATAGCAACATTTATCTTACCTTAGTGGAGTACAGTATGAGAAATTTTGGGTTATATTTGAGTAGCTTTGCTCAGTAATTGGGTGAATTATTATGTCTCTTAGATATTTTGGATGCACCTATTTGACCAACAGTACAATTGGCCATTATTCTTTTTATCCCAACAGTACAAAATTTGTTACATTTTAAATGCATCACATAAATTTTAACATTTTGCGTTTGAATTTCTTATATTAACTTTTATCTATTGATGGTTTCATGTAATTATAAAGGAAAGACATCCTAGGGCACTTCGTCCAAAGGAAGTGCTTCCATAACAAGTACCGGAAGCTATGAATATTAATGGAGAACAAGTTAATGATCACAATGAAGAAAATGATCATACTGATAACACAGTTGAAGATGATGTTACAAATAATTTGATCCATGATTCATTTAATGTTGGAATGGATGTTGATGATGGTGATGATGATCATGAAAATGATGAACATTTTGATGATATTCATGATATACCTCTTCTTGATAAGGCATACGAACCCCTTTATGAGGGCTCCAAGACAAATCTTCTCTATTGTATATTGTTGATAATGAACTTGAAGGTTATGAATGGTCTTTTAAACATATCAGTCACACGGATGTTAAGGTATGTAATACATTCCATCAAAAAATAAATATGATTGTGTATTTTATTGTTAATTCATATATAAGTCAAATTATTACGGATGAAATTTGTTTCATTAATATTATTTCTATATTATACTAACTAGATTTTTATTTTAATTTGTTGTAGCATGATAGGTGAATATTTGTTACCACTGTCAAATATTTTACCTCGCACATATCGAGATTTATCTACCATCATGAAAGAAATTGGAATGCAATATGAAGCAATTCATGCATGTCCCGATGACCATGTTCTATATTACAATCAGCATGAATTTGCAACAGAATGTCCTGAATGTCATATCAGTAGATATCGCACAAATCAAGTAACTAAAAAGGTGCCTTGCAAGGTTCTACGTTATATTCCCATTATTCCACATTTGTGACGACTGTTCAGGTGCAAAAACATAGCACAGTTTATGGATTACCATGCACGGAATAGAAGTTAGGACAACATTATTTGGATTCCTGCGGATGGGTCTGCATTTAGAGATATGGAGGAAAAATGGCCTCACTTTAAAGAAGAACCTCGTAATCTTAGGATTTCTTTTGCATCAGATGGTGTTAATCCATTTGCAGAGATGAGATCTGTTTACTCGGTGTGGCCTATTTTTGTTATCAACAACAACATTCCTCCATGGTTGAAAATAAAGAGGGGTCACATAATGTTGTCAATGATTATTCCAGGTACGAACCCTGCAATTTTTTTTTAATGTAGTGGTATCTCATTTGTTGGATTTTTGTTGCATAATGCCATATATATATATAATGCTTTTCTATTGTGCAATATGGTTTCATATATATAATATAAATGGTACGTCTCATAATTATATTTTTTATATGTTCCAAACAATCAGGTAAGTACCAAGTCAAAGATATGAATGTATATATCGAACCTCTTATTGACGAGCTATTGAAGTTATGGAATGGCATCATTATGTATGATGTATCTAGACCAATATGACAAAGGCAATTTCAATTCCATGCAATGCTTGTATGGACAATACATGATGCCCCAGGGTTAACCCATTTTTGTGGTATGTAATTATAAGTTCCACATTATTTGCATTTAATTTTACAAACTACTAGTTAATATACTACGCATGCATTTTTTTCTAAATAATCCAGTAATTTTGTATATAATTATCATTGACATAGATATTCCATCTCTTTATGTAGGTCTTCAGACAAAGGGAAAATTTGCATGTCCAGTTTGTGGTCCTAAGATCAAATTTCGTCGTTCAAATAGCTTAGGAAAGGAGGTGTTTGATGAGTATATGCACTTCCTCTCTAAGAATCATAGGTATCGAACCATCGAAAAACATTTGTTCAATGGAAAGCAAGAGACCACATTAAGACCGTAGAGAATGACACCTCACCTATGGAAGTTGCAATATAATAGAAATCGTCAAGGTACATATAATGAATCATCGTATATGTTATGTTATATTGTATTTTTTAATATTGTGCATTGTTTACTGTAATTGACATTGATTTATGTAATTTCATGATTGTCGTTCATGTGATCATGAAGGCATTAATGGGCTTCCACGAGGAATGAAAAGTTATCCTAGACAATTTAGTAGGTTTCCCTACTATGAGCACCTACAAATTGCTCATCTATTTGATACAATGCATATCGGAAAGAATGTGACCGAAACATTATGGAGAATATTGGATGGAAGGAGTGACAAAGAAAAAATTGTCAAAATTTGCAAAGACATTCAAGATAGCAACCATACAATGAAATACGTCATTCAATTTCATAGCAACATAGAGCAAATTAATATCAACACACTTCCATGGATGTTAACGGACCATCAAAGTAATGTTGTAAAAGAAGTCATTCAAAAAATTAAATTTCACACCGTATTTTGTGCGAACATGAAGAATATAATAACAAAGAAAGGTGATTTCGCAAGAGTGACGACTCACTATTGGCATGTCTTCATGAAGGTAATTATTATGGCAATAATTTAATTTTTTTTTCCTATTCCAGTCAATATGGTTGGTATATTTGTTGTTTTTCTACTCTAATTTGTTGATAAAATGAAATGATTTGTATATTATTTTTACAGTGTGTTCTACATCTCTCTATCCCAGACAACTTCGATAGTCTCAGGAAATACATGAGGTAAGTGGTGATTTTTTCCATGCGCTTAGTGTTTTTTAATTCGACATTGAACTTACATTTGATTTTCGTTCTCTAATTCATGTTACTTAATATAATGTTTTTTTCCCTTTAATCTCTTGATTTGGTTGTCATGTCACTTGTAGCTGGTTGTCATCTAAAGAATTCCATAAAGAAGACATAAAGTATTGGAGGAGAGAAATTCCTCGTCTCATGTGTGAAATGCAGAAACATCTACCTTCGGCATTTTTCAATGCACAAGAACACTACCTCATACACCAAGTTGAGGAGATTGAACTGTGTGGACCTGCGCACTCAAGGTCCATGTGGATGGTTGAGAGGCACTTGAAATCTATGAAGGGTTTGGTCAGACAATGAGCATATGCTGAGGGTTCTATGATGGAGGGATATATGGTATACCAAAACATGTTGTATATTAGTGAATATCTTCCTAAATTAGCAGAAAAGCTCAATTTACATCGCATTTGTGATCCAGAATCCAATAATAGTTTCGAAGGGGAGTACCTGAAGGGGAAAGGTAGATCGAGGAAGGTGAAAGGTAATATAACACATTTGACTGGTGATTTTTATGTATATATAATATCATACATATTCTATTTTTATATTCAATATTTTGCATCAATTTAGAGTGTAATATACTTTGTTAAGTTACTATGCATTTGTATTGAATTTTAATTTTATTGTCATCAAACGGTTGGTCGAGAGTGGGATGCGATTCATTTATACATCACAAACAATCTTGACTGGATGAAGGTATGGATTGAACAATGTGAACAGTCTGGTCATGGAATATCATGGGGAGGTGTGGCTTCATTGGTTAAAGCTGCACATCGCAATGGAGACACCAATCTAACACAAAGGGAAATCGATTTAGCAAGATGTTTAAAAGATAAGCAGGTAAGCATATTAATCATCCACACTATTTTGTTTTGTAAAAAATAATGTTGTTTTACATCACGCTCATTTTTTTCCTTGTATGGCATTATAAACATGCACTAGTTAATCATAAATATTGGATGATCATTATGTAATATTTTCCTGTATGGCTTATTGTAGGTAAAACACCATAAGGCTATATGGTGCAATGGATGTAGATATCGCATCAAAAAGTTGGATGAAACAAAGAAAAATCTGATTGTGGGATATCTGCAGTCTTTGAGGTGACCAATGTTTCTTCTAGAAGTGACAGACATCCAAAACTCTCTGAAAATCGATACTATGGGTATCTGGAAGACATTCTTCAGTGTGACTTTAACTCCTTCAAGGTATTTTTGTTTGTTTTCAAATGGTACATGTGTCGATTGAATCAACATGATCCCGATAAAACAATTATTGAACATGATAATGGATTTACCATGGTAAATACAAGGTTGTTTGAGCCAGGAATGGAGCCCTATGTTCTTCCAACCTAATGTGAACATGTATTTTACTTTGAGGTTCCAGGTAGAGTGGGTTGGTCATTTGCTGTGAGACACAATCCAAGGGGAAGGCCGGTAAAGTATAATGTAGACGAAGGTAATGAAGAAGTTCTCGAAGAAGAAGACATCATTGAAGATGATCATGATCAACATGAGTTAGATGATCCTATTCCAGTAGAAGACGTCAAAGAACTTCTTGAATCAGATGATGTATCAGACAATGTACTCCATGAAAATGATATTGACGATGACATGATGATCTTAACTGACATCGACAACGATGATGATATGGCCAATCGTTACAATATTGAATCTGGATCATCAGATGATAGTACAGACGATGACTCAGATGAAGAAGATGATGAATACCATTGAAGTTTATGAGGTATGCAGTAATAATAAATTAACTGTTTCTTAGTGAGTTTCCATTTTCCTGTATGTTATAATTAGAAACATGTTGTACATAGACATTTAATTTTTTTGTACATAGATATTTTTGTCGGGTTATGGGGAATTGAGAGTGATTTGAGGGGGGGAGGGGCCATAAGAGATTCCACCTTCACGTGGTTGGCCTTGTTTAGTAGAGAATATTAAATTATTCTCGAAACAGAGAGAAGCTTAGTAAGGAAAGACTTAGGAAAAATAATCAATCACTAATGAATGTATGATAGTAATACAAAGACTCATAAGCTGTATATTTAGACAAAAGTTAAGAGGTGGGGGCACTTTCCCCACGAGGGGATTAAGCCTTATAGACCCAATATCAATGGGGACTACTATGGAATCTTAGGTAATAATGTTTGATATTGGTAGGAATCTAGTGAATTCACTTGTGTTGTATGAATATTATATTTGCAGTGATTTTCCCTCTCTTTGGTTTCTTATTTGTGTGGATACATTTTGGGTAAGGGCAGTACCTCATTATCCTAGACTAGATTCAAAGATGTGGTAAAAAAATAAAACAACATCTCCATCTGATTTGAATCCTTCTATAAATGCTCAATGACAGTCTCAATTAAATGTATGGGATTGAGGGTTAACAAAAATATGTGTGGGGCTGAGGGTTTGAATGAAAATATGTCAAGAGAAGGGTCATATGAACCCTTCCTATCCCTAATGATAAGCTTTTATTAAACACATAGTTCTCAAGCTTAAGCATTGTATTTTCCACATCTTGCCTTGCATTTTTTATGTTGAGCATTGAATATTATGCTTTTCATTGAGTTATTCTATATCCATCATATAAATGGTCATGATTCTTTATATAGTCTTTATGCGGAATACTTAGTCTATAAATGAAACATGGTCATCACTTAATAATTAAAATACTAGGGATGGTTCTTAAGGCTTAGTTCATTGCTATGGTCAACATATAACATTTAAGGAAATACAAATAAATTATATGGATTATCGACTATAAATAGTAACCCACACCCCACACATTCCCTAAAATAGGAATATTTAGTATGCAAAGGAGATGTGGAATTCATTTTAGGTATTAATGAAACAAGGATGGTTATTGGAGTCCATAGAATGTTTTGGTACCAAAATCCATAGTATTAAGACAAATATTTGTCTATAGGGGATCAATGGCCATATGTGACATCGCAAATACATTGAGTAGGGTATATTTGGCCTATATGTTCAATATGGTGGCCATTCTAAGGTTTCATGCACTAGAGATTGCTTGGATGGACTAATCCATAGGAACAAAAGATATGGTTATAGACCATATCATTTTCCTTTGAGGATCACGCACTTTGATTATAGAAATAAGACCTCGCACATGCCTTGCATCTAGATTATTTCATTAGAGGATTCATCGTGGACAAGTTGGGAATTACTCTAATTTTATAGCTATGAGTGCTAGAGATGAAGAAAGTCATTGATATTTACAACCATTATGGGCTAAGTCTACAAAGTCTACATGGAACACATATTTCTCAAACTCTTGTCATTCCAAGGCCCTTATTATGATTTTTCAACAATCTTGATAATCACATGATGTATTAGAAGAGGGGCCATGGTTTTTAGGCCTAGATATCCTCTTCATTAGACATTGGTTTCCAACACTCAATCCTATGACCATATCTAATACCACCACCCTATTTTGGGTGCACATGTAGAATATCCCCCTATTTATGTGCGGTTTTCCAATATTATAATAATTGGAAATTGTCTAGGGATATTTCCAAAGGTTGATATCAACGAAGTCCAAAAAGGGCATCATTATTTGTCCATGCATTTGTTTATAAAGTATTAGGTTGGGATTTTATTAAAAAAATGAATCAATTCAAATTAAAAAACAATACATAAAAACAAATTACCAACAAAACAAAATCGTTTGAGATCAGGTGGTAATTTGTGATTGTGGCCACAAGGGAGAGGGAGTGACCAGACGTGCAAGTAGCGGAACAGGCGGGATAGACCAGTGGATAGTTGGATTTTTTCGAGACCACGCTCCCATTGCAGAGGAGACTTTTGTTCCTGGAGGATATCGAGACCTTTACATAGAGAAACCCCACTCCCACATGATAATAGAGGGGATCGATTCGCCCAATGGAGGACACATTGTAGATCAGAATATTGGCGCACCAGCTAGAGGAGGAAGTCCAGAGGATATTGACATGCCTAGAGGAGGCATTCCGGCGTAGACCATATTCGACTAAGAGACTGACAATGGAAAAAAAGGGCTCGATGTATTCGGTAAGGACATTAACCATTCTTCCATGCAACCCCTTGGAATTTTTGAATTGAAAAAGGCTTTTATTACTCTGCTTCTTGAGTTCGCCCCATAGTTGGTTTTATTGATGCAAATACATGAATAAAGGGTTGCTTGTTTTCATGATCAATAAGATGTTACCCTAACTGTGTAAAAAATGAATCCCCTGATCAATATGACCAACAATAAGAAAACCAACAATGTCTAAAAGTGTGGATATGACCCACTTGTAGGCCTTGACCTAGCTAGAGGCATAAGCATTGGATCAAAGTGGTCAATAAAGAAGTCTTCTTCAACATCATTGAACTACTTAGCCTAGAGGAGTGATGGAAGGAGCCTCCAGTATGGGAGAAAAGAGTTCCATAAAATTAGTATTGGAAAAACCCTAAATAAGGCCCTCAACATCATCTATCTGCTTAGTGATTAATATATGATTTTTAGGTTCCAATTTGCTTCACTTTTCACTGAGAACACGAGCCCATGATCGTTATCCAATAATTCTGAAATACAAAACTAAGATTTTGTTTCCATACCATATCTCATATTGTGTCATACCTTGAACAACACGATTATGTGTCTCTAATTGATGACATGGGTTTCACAAACAACTGCTTCTCCCCATGATTTAAGCTCAATTTTCTTCAAGAGAAGCATGCATCAAGCCATCTCCATAATAAATCTATTCTTCACTAAGAGTTTGTTTCCATAACATTTTTCATATGGTGTCATACCTTGAAGATCATGAGTATGTGTCTAATTGATGATGTGGGTTGCACAAACAACTGCTTCTCCCCATGATTTAAGCTCAATTCGATACAAGAGAACCATTCATCAAACCATCTCAATAATAAATCTATTTTTTTGTTCAACTACTCCACTCTATTGTGGAGTGTGGGAAAGAGTCCTCTACCAAGAGATTCCATGAGAAATGTTAAAATCATAGTTGGTATTTTCTCCTCTATCATCAATCATAACATACTTAATCATTTCCATGTTTTGATTTTCCACTAATGAATTGAATTCTTTGAATTTCCCAAATGCTTCATCCTTGGTTTGAAGTGTGTATATCCAAAGGACTCTTGATAGTGTCTCCCCAACACCCACCATTCATAGAAACCACTAGGGAAATCAATTTGTGAAGATCAGCAATGTGCAAATGTCTCATATTCTGAAAACCAATATTTGTATGCCCCAAACATTCATCCCATAGCATGCCAATGTCTCCAACATTGGCTAACATAGCAACAAGTCCTAGCATTTCAAGTACGAAGTCTTTCCCAACTTGTACATTTGAATAGATTCGTCACAAATCCCTAAAGCAACCACTTTAAATCCATCATTCACGTCCTTTCAACCAATTGATTTAGCTTAAAGGTGACCTTCTCGTTGGTGTGTGTGATTAAAAAATAGAAGAAATATTTGACCCAACACCTAGAATATGTATTATGAAGGACATCTCTAGACCCGATGGTATTGATGATAACATCACCACATTCTAAAATTCACAAGGTTGATTTATCACCAATGACCACTCTCTCCATTGTGCTACTATCAACAACCGAAGAAGTGTTGATTCCTAGTCCTATGAGTGGTAGATTGAGAATTAGCAATCCAGAATGTTCAATGCATGACAAGATGTGCATTGTGAGAGGATCTAGCAATATCTTCAATCATTCCCTTGTCACAACTTGTTTGTTTCCCAAACTCTTTAATCTTTTGAAGACAAGAAATACAATATATGAAGGTGTGGCCTTCTTTCTGACAAAAATTGTATGTGAGTTTTTTTTCCTTTATACTTCTTCAACTCATGCTAAGAAGATGAAGAGATAGCTTTTGAATGAGTTTGACCTCAATAGGTGGCTCTCCCATATTCCTCAATGTGACTTGATGCTAGAGAAGATTAGATAAAACGTCCTCAAGAGAGGGACCTTTTCCATGGACTATGTGGCATTTGCAATATAAATTATTTTTAGGCTTGTACAAAAACCTTCTATTTGCAAAAAAATTTACTATTGTGAGAGGGATTCTTCAATCCTCACATATTTACTATGTATCTTGTTAGTTTCCTAGAAGAGCATAATTTTACCTATTGTATTATGTTTTACATAGTACTTGTTGACCAAATACAATGGGGCTTGGGGCTTCCCTATTGTTCCTTGGAAATTTTCAATTATGCCCAAGGATGAGGGATGTCTAGGATTGATTGATACTACCACTTAGTAATTGAAGAAGTAGACACATACAACACTCCAACTCAAAGAATATCTTAATAATCTACCTTATATTGATAGTTCATTGCAATGATATTGACTGGTTTCTTACCTTAATTACAAACACAACAAATTTTATCTACATGCAATTGTCACTTAGCAAGATAATCTCTTTGTCTTTATTATATTCACATCATCTCCTATCCACTAAAATACCTCGTTCTTAGACATGTCCAATAGGTTTCCTACACTTTAAGCAAAAATAGATGATCAAGATGATCTTCAAAATTGAAAGGGAAAGTTTCCCAAATAAGATGTTGATTTCAGGATCCACTTAAATTTATAAACAAAATGGTGTTGAGATTAATGTGTGAAAAGTTTGTGCAGAACCGAGCATGTGCAACTAGCAAATGGAGTTGTAATGATATTAAATGATTGTAAAGTAATGAATCCCATATCGTCTAAAAAAAATCTAATAAAAAAAAAAGTAAACTGGATCTACTCTAACATAAATCCTCCTAGAGTGGTTGAATCTCATATCAATCATGGATATAGAATAATAGAGTAGAGTCATAATAGAGTAGTATATTTCTTCCCTAGGCCATAACAGAGTAGAGTCAAACAACCCTTATCCATAAACTTCATTGGGAAATAATGGAGAAGAGTCGACTTACCCTTCTCCATATTTATTTTTGTTTAAGCCTCCTATCACACATAGAGCATAGTTAAATAATTCTCATCCATAAATAGCCCAGAAATTGGACAAATAGCCCAGAAATTGGTCAACTCCCAGTCAAGGATAGTCAAATCAACACTCTGAAAGTCAGCGTTGTCTAAGGAAGGTCAAAATTAGTCAAAGCATAGTCAAACTCAGCAAAATCAGTCAACCCAGCAAAATCATGTCAGCTCACCATAATTCTGATATGGACTTCTACTTCTAAAAGTATCATAGAGTTTCCAAGAGAATTTTTCTATAAAGAACCTAGGAAAATAAGGGAAAAAAATTCACTTTTCCATTAGGTGTTGGTCATCCATAGTATGAGTAGAAGTGTAGAGGTGATACTAATATAGAAGAGAGACAAAAGCATATTGTAGAGAACTCTAAAAGGAAATAGTGTCTCATCATGTCAACTCACCATAATTAGAATATGACCTTCTACTTCTATAAGAATAATATAGGTTCTAAGAGGATTTCAAAACTCTAAACCTAACCCTATTTTTAGCTATCAAAAACCTATCAAAAGGGAAAAAGGATTCAATTATTTATCAGGTGTTGATTGTTCCATAGTTCCATAGTTCCACTTCCAATAACTTGTTGCAAGGGATAACTAAGGTTTGTGGCCTAAAATTCATAATTATGACTGCCAATACTTATTCAATGGCTGAAATATGTCCAACATTTGAAAAGATGACCCCCTAAAATATGCCCAACGTTGTTTTAGGGTTTCCTGTGCAGCTGCAAGGTGCCCAGAACTCACCAAAACCCTATAAATTTTTATTTCCATTTGAAAGTGGTGAAAAATTATCTAAAACCATCTAATAGTTATTTTGGATATCAAATAAAGTTTTCCTACACCTGTATTTCCAGCGGTCTTGAGTTTCAGCTTGGCAATGGTGACCCACGCCAGTCGTCACCGTTGCCATGCTGAAACTCAAGACCGTTGGCAACACTCCTCGGATCGAGTCACATTGTAATCAGTACTAGTATTTGACTGTTCTTTAAGTTCACAATTCTATCCTGCATAATGAATGATGTAATTAGATGTATTTTATGGTTTCCTAGAGGAAGAGGAGTTGTAGTTCACTATCACTGTGTTTTTGTGAAGAATGATTGAAGAATGTTATAAGTGTGCCTAAAGAATTATGAACATGGATATATACAATTCCTTATATTTATTATCACTTTCTTTTATGTGATGAATTCATTTGCATGACTTGAGTATATCTGAAGCTCTCCTTGAGGTCCCATGAATGAACTTGAACACTTGTTCCATTCATTTAATTTGAAAGAGTAGTTATAGTTTGAAAGAACTCTCTCCTTAACTTAGCTAGCATTCATTGAAAGGAAAGGCTTATTTTATTCATATGCATTTGCATCGTTTGAGTCAGTCATCACACCATGATTTGCACTTCCATCACTTGACTGAGTAATACAACCATTAAAATTTAACTCGTTAACTCAACACACTTTAACCTCGCTTGAGGATAAAAAGGATTTGTTAGTTAGGTAGGACACTGGGGATAGGCATCCAAATAATTCCCCCTTGTCATTATCATCCGAGACATAGTTGTTGTCCTCTAGGGTGATAAAATCCTCTTGTACTTGTTGACACGGTCATCGACCATTTTGTGGAGGGGCCTCCTGTTGTTTCAGGGGTTAAACCGCCGCGAGATCGAGAACCGGACGAACTCTGTGGAATGCCGCACTCCACTTAGCCCTAAGGAAACAGTGATCATTTCCTTCCTTGTATTCTCTGGCCACCATACTGGTGATACAAGGGTGATAAGGAAGAAGTGCCAAAAACCTTTTCCGATGTGTCATGAACGAGGTAGCTTAGTGACTTTTCTACTAGGGCTCTTTTACCCAGGATCCCTTTAGATAGAGGGATATCCTTCCATTATCGGTCTCTCATTTTGTATTGTTTGACTTGGATTTCATCGCCTTGAGAAGCATACAACTTTTTGAGGTCTCCAGTGTAATGACCCTTTTTCAAAGTTCTATTAAAATGCCAATTTTTCTACTTTTTCCCCAATTTCGACCTTTGACTAGTTTAACTGTTTTGACCTCCAAATCAACCCAAATGCTCCCAAATATTCTGTAGGAGTGTATGAATGGTATTTAAACTTGAATATCAGGTTTAGGGATGTTTTATGGCCCTCCAAATACTTCTGCAAACTTGATTTGTATTTTGATCAATATAGGTAATTTTCACTAGTAATTTGTGCATCAAATCCCCCCCGGGTAACACTGAAAATGGCCTTCCAAATGCCTCCAAACTCCCACAAATTTATGAACAAAGGTATATAATGTGTTACGTATGTGATAAAGTCTCATATGCACCATTAATTGATTTTTACTACTGTTCTAACTCTTTCACATTCAGCAGCAAAAACCCCCAATTCGACCCTTGGGGAAATGGCACTATTTCACCTCCCAATACAACTAAACTGAGTAAAAATGCTTCAAATGCTCAAGTACAGTACATGAAACTTGTAGAAGACATCCATGGCAGTATATTGATCTCAAATATATCAGAGAATCATCCATCCATTTGAAATAATGAACATTATAGTGTCATATATCAATGCATTAGGGAAATGGACATTGTTTGCTCATTAATCAATAGTTTTGCATACAACCAGTGGGTATTTCGACCTGATACTTTCTGAATATTAATAACAGAGGATATGAATCTATTACAATCAGAAATATATAATGAGAATCTCTCTCAAGAAGCACAAGTGCTCACCAAAAACGCCCTCCCTCAAGGAGCATGAATATGCCTTCAAAACTGGAAACGGTGGAGAGAAAGTGCTACACTAAACCAAACCATGAAACTTCCTGTAGCTGCTACCTACAAATACAAACTCCATTAAATCACCATTAAAGACCTGAGTGGCCTCTCCAAACACCAACTTGGATGGGAATCTTTCACCCTCGAAATTGGCTAAGGCAAGAAACTAGTCATCCACTAGCTCTCTCTTCACAAATGCAATTTTTCTCAAATCATCAAAATCCATTCTCATACTTCATTTCTACATTTTATAACCAACATTATCCTTCTAAGGTTCGAAATCCTCTCAATAGATTCAATAGATTTCCATTTAGTAAATATTCCACATTTGCCACTTGTCTCCTAGTTCCAACCTTCCATCTTCTCCCAAATTTGATTTTGAGTCTCTTTGGCTTCTCCAACTCTCAAATTCACCTTCCTTGAGCCTATTTTTGGTGCTGACATGTCATAGTGGTCAGATGTCAGAGGTCAGGTCTGCAATTTGTCATAGTTGTCATAGATGCTCCATCATTGGTGTCATAGGGGCTAGGGAATCTAGCCCAAGTGTCCACAAACTTCCACTTTGACTCTTTATCTTCCATGGAGGTTACCAATCCTTCCAAATTTGACCTAATATGCTCAATGACATGTGTTATGACTTACCAAATCACCCAAGAGTGTTCACATTCCCATTAATTCGAATTTTCAAAAGAGAGATACCATGTATTATGAAAAATCAAGCTAGTGTGGGTCCCACATCCTCCATATGTCTCCAAAACCATTTGTCACCTAGGATTTCTCTTGAATTTCTTTATTCACTCTATTTATTAAATACTTGAACCCTTCTAATGTCTAAACATCATTTATTAGCTTCCTTACTACCATTCCACATGTGCCCATCCAACCTAGGAAACTAGTAGGATTGATGGGATTGTCTTACTATGAAATTATTGGAATGGGGACATTACATCCAGCTCTTAGTTAGGAGGTTTTGCTTGCTATTTCACCTTTTTAGAGGGTCTTTTTCTTTTTAGTGCTACTTGTTTGCATTCTGCCACTTTTTTTCAGCTTGCTTACTGTGACACCAGTCCCAGTACAGTTTTTTGAGCTTTCTTTTTTGTCCTGCGAGCCTTGTCTTTTCCTAGCTCCCCTTCTGCATGCTCGGTTGCTTTAGGGTTTTTGAGTTCTTACATGGTCAGTTACCAATTATCTAATGATGTGTGATGTCCTCTTCTCCTAAGTCTTTGAGATGGCTGAGTTATATGGTCTCTTCAAGGGACTGAACACCCCTTGATGGAGCCACTAATGCTTGACCTTAGGAGTAGTCTAGAGGACCACGTGATCACATCATCCGTGTGGACTTTTCCATTTGCTGTGATGATGGTCTTTCAGGTTATATGGAACAATGGTACATTTGAGAGAGAGATGATTGGTTGTACCCCACCTTGGTTGATTGTTTTATGGTCCTTCCATTTTGTCGATAATATTTGTGTGGTACCTTGCCTTTTACCTTTTGGGTCTTTTACTCATCTTGGTATATCTTTTGATTTGTACCACCTTTTATGTTTTTGATCTTGTAGGTACTACGGTAGTTTGTCCACATTTGAGGTACACCCCCTTTGTCCCAGTTGTTATGAGTCTTTATACCCACTTCGTACCACCCTCCAGACCTTAGTTAGGAAGGTTGCTTGCTATCATACCTTTTGGTGGTCCTATTTGAGTTACAAAAGGTAGTTACAGAGAGCTATTGCATATAAGTAGTGGTTACAAGGAGCTATTGCATATAAGAGGTAGTTACAAGGAGCTATTGCATATATTTGACATTATTTGACCTTCCATATCTTTGGCATGTCAAATACCAGGTAGTTACAAGGAGATATTGCAATATAAATTTGACCTTATTTGTACATTCCCCACAATGGTTGATTTACTTTTGGTCCTTACACCCTATTGTTTATTGGTCTTGTGGTAGATTGTCCTTTAATTTTGGTCCTTTCATTTTTTTGTGGTACCTTTCCTCTCACCTTTTGGGTCTTTTACTGATATTGAGTTATCTTTTGATTTGTACCAACATTTATGTTTTTGGTCTTGTGGGTATAACTATGGACGTAGTTTGTCCACATTTGAGGTAGTACACCCCCTTAGTCCCAAGGGTTATGAGTCTAATTTATACCCACTCTTTTCTTTTTTACTTGTACCTTACTGGTTGGTTTTTTTACCCTTTGGTTTGTCCTTGTACCTTACTGGAGGCCGTGAGTCTCTTTGGCCTCAGTCTGCTGGCTGTCAGCTCATCTTTATTGTGATTGTACTGAGCCTTTTGACTGTCATTGACTTTCTTTGATTGACCGTACCATAGCCCAATCATCTCTCTCTCTCTGGTTTTTACTAACCCTATAATAGGGTCACTTGGTTCCTAGAGTTGACTGGCCTCTAAGAGGAACAGTCATTTCTGAAAGTGACTCTTTTGAGTATATTACAGGAAACGTCTACATCTAGGTAATCAAATATGTGTTGGTTATAAGACTTAAGTAATCAAATTGTTGGTAATCAAATATTGGTAAATAATTTGAATTAAGTAGTTAAGACTTGTCCTGTCAGACAAAATTATTGGTAATCAAATTATATTTGTTGGTAAAGAATTTTAAGAGTGGTGGAACTCCTCGATTGAACTTGTGAGGAAAATTATCTTGGAGAATAAGTGTCCTGACAGAAAACTGAGTAGAACTATGACTTTATTTGTTGAACCATGGCTTTATCATAAGAACAGATTGCTCCAGTCTTCCATTTTTGCTAAACAACACAATAAAATTTGCAACGGAAAAAGGAAAGTTTGCAAGATGGCAAGCATTGTTTTGATGTTATAACTGTACTGTTCATCAGCACATTTCTGGGAAAGCAAAAAGCATTCCTGCCTTTTTAACAAGAGAATATTTGACACAGAAGTGTGCTGTTAATTTTTAAGAAGCAAGCCTAAAGCAAGCGAGCCTGAAACAAGCGATCCTGGTGCAAGCGAGCACAGAAGGTCAAAGCGGAATCTAGTGGGCCCATAACCCACAAGTAAACATGAAAATCTCTACTTGGACCGGAGGAAAAAATCATATCTCTACTGTCAATGATAATATGAGTTGGTTGGATTATATGCAAGACTGGAAACCTAGGTGGGAGTTGAGAGATGCTGAAGTGTTAGATGCTAACTTACAGGGATCTGATGTTTTTATTAGACTAGTGCCTAAACTCAGAAGAATGCCTATGGGATCCAGTATTGTACCAGAGATGATTTACAACAACTCCCTGAGAAAAGAAGCTGATGCAAGAAATTGGTTAACACACCTCTACCATGATCTTAACTTAATCTCAATGGAGGGCTCTACACCTGACCCCGAGCTATGACTAGACCAACAATACTACTGTATTAACCGGGTACATTCTTTGGAAGCATGGCCACATCAAGATGCTAGTCTATGGTTTCCAAGTACTACACACACTTATGAAAAATATAAAAAATTATGGTGGAAATTCTCGTGAAAAGAAAATACAGATAGAACATATTATACCATGCTAAAGTTTGGACCTCAAATGACACATATCCATGAGGATCCTAGATGGTTGGTCCCTGATTGGACTAGAGATTGGTGGCAGTCATTCGGCATCAACCTAACAACATTAGATCCAGGTGCTATTTATAATCTAAAATGGGAAGTTGGAGAATCTCTCAAACAGGTCAACGATATTTTTCAGACAAAGCTTACTGAGGCTCAAATCCTTGGGTACTACGTTAAAAATGAACGACAGTGGCTTGTCAAAACCCACATAGACGTCCACATGCATCAGAATAGATGCGTGGTCCTGAGGTCTGTTTATTCAAAGGCATGGGTTGTGGAATCCAATGTCTTTCGAGAATTATATGGTCCCCCATTCTCGGATGAGTTGTAAATATCTCAAAAGTATTTGGCTATGAGTGGGGCATGTCCATTCAATTTGTCATAAAGATTGAAAATAAATTATTTGTAACTATGTCATGATAATATAAAGAAAGCCCTACTTTTCTCTAGGTCAATATGATTGAAAATCTATGTTATGAATTAAATACCCTAAGTCAATATTACAAGTAATTGTCCAAAAACATTAGTTGGGAGTATGACTAAAAGCTACCATTTTTCAAAACAACTTACATGTTTACGGTTATGTTTTTGCTTAATTCAATTACTTTCAGTCATCTAAGAAGACCATGTTTGAATAGGATTATACAAGTTCCACAACATTATACAAAATATTGTTTTTGAAGATTTTTGAACACTTATTAACCACCTAAAATATCTTACTTTTGAAAGTCATAAAAAATTTTAGACATTTTCCATAATGGTTAGTGATTTTTATTTTATATTATTATTGCTGAATATAAATATCTTACTAAATGTGACTGGACTTCAATTACTGAGTTGATTAACCCAAACTGATGGGATGAGAGATACTTTAGGGCTATGACAACGAAGCTGATAGTTGGATGGTTTGATATGGGAGTCAAGACACAAAGGAGCAATAAAATAAAGCTCATAATTGCGTGAATTTGTACTCATAAGAAAGATAAAGTGATCGTCTTCCTCATCGTTTGAATGCCTACATGTTGAGAAAGGGAATGAGGATCAAGTAACATTATAAAAGGTGCTACACGTCACCTTTTAAGAGGCGCTATGCCTTGCGGTTGTATCAACTAGATGTCAAAAGACCAGAAGAAAATTCGATAAATGCAATGAATTTTTTCGCAGTCGAGGGGGGTCATGTTCCTATGGTGATGAGACAAAAGATGACCTCGAGGTGCCCTTGAGGTACAGACATTTAGTGAAACAATGGGTACCCAAGGATCTTCCTCAATCGAACACAAATTTTTGTGTGAAAAAGAGGATATATCGAATAGCACCGTCGTCAATACATGGTTTCGGGTTATGCAGCATGGATGGCATAAGGGTCCCTTAAAACACATGTACATAATTGATGGAGTATGTTGGACCCTTTTATAGCTACACAGATTGGATGCACCTGGTCCAATTTACAAAAAGTCCGTAACTATGGATTGTCAACAAACTATTTACAGTTGAAAGACAAAAATCAAAATAAAGGAGCAACGTTGTACATGGACGGAAGGCCAAAGTCCACAGGGAATATTGCGGGGTTTATAAATAGTACACAACTAGGGTCTACAATTAAGCAACCAAACTACGAATTTGAGGGGCGTGAAGGAAACCGTGTTTTTGTAGTTGCCATTAAATCAATATCTGCAGTGGAAGAGTTGCTTATTAATTAAAATTTGAACCGAGTAGATACAAAAAAGGTTACTATGGGAGTGGTACATATAACAATTTACCAAACCTTTTATTAATGAATTTAACATATTAAGGATTTTTTTATTAGTTTATTTCATTTAAATTTTCCATATTTACTTCGCAGGCTAGTTATCAGGATAAAAACCCGCCAGCAGATGGTTGGAGGAGTACATCTTCCTCGAGGGAGCAGGTATACATCTTTGTAATACTGCAAATATAATAAGAAAAAATAGTTTTTTTTTCCTTTGTTTTTTCATTATTAGTATATTGGTTTCGTTCCTATAATGTTATCTAATTATTTCGTTTATGTAATAATTTTCTCTATGTTTTTAATGCAGTCCGGTTCTACAAGGGTCACAGTACCCTTGACGCAACAGGTATACATATTCTTTGTAATTTAGTAAAAATATAATACTTAATAATAGTTTTTAATCGAAGTGTTTTCTCATGATTAGTTTTGGATTCGTTTAGGTGATCACTTTCACTATGTTTTTTATTTAGGTATCTGTAAGGGGCAGCTCCCAGATATTAGTAGATCAGGGAAAGTCACCTATGAGCATTCATCTGAGGAGTGGATCATGATCCTCTACGTTGCAGGTATAATCCATTGGAATTGTACCAATATAATACATAGCATTACGTTTATTTTGTTATGTATTTTTCATGTGTATACTGAATTCGTTGTGATAATGTTTTCTAATTCTTTTTTGCAGGGGCCCGATGAACAGGGCAAGTCGATAGCTGTGGATCAGATGACACCATCAGCTAGGCACCAAGTAAACCTAGTTGTAATTTTATGAATCTATCATGATCACAGATATGTTTTGTTAATATAATTTTAGGAATCTATCATGATATAACTCAATAGTGTTTTATATATTTTTGTTGCAGCCCAATGAATCGTTGTATGAAATAGCATCAGAAGAATGTTCAGTAGATCCTTAAGTGGCTTGGATCATTAAAGATTCCCATGTAATTGGTGAAGCCACAAACCTGATTAAGATGATAGACAAATTGTTGGAAAAATATAGTGCAGAACTCGTTTCTCTGATAATCAATATTCCGCAGACAAGCTAGAACCTGGCAAGGATTGAATTGTTGGAACGAAAATCTGAATCCTTGGAAGTAAGTTAAGGAATCTTGATTCATAAAATAATTCATTTATGACTTTATAATTTTTTCTTTTATATGATAGTACTGAACGTGTAAGACGTAGTTTGTATTTACAGAATTATCGAAAAACACACAATAGTGGTGGAGGCGATGTTGGCCCCAGCGAGGATCGTGGAGAGACGTGGCATCATTAGCAAACGAATCCATGTGCATCGAGTACTCCTTCGCCATTGTTGTCGACTTAATAGTCGGTAACATGTTCTGACACACCACGGACCCCAACTGTGAGTGCAATGGTCGCTAGTGACCGACGCACATTGGATCTTCCAGAAGAAGGGGTCGACACCGATCAGAATCCTGGTAATATTGATATTGACCAAGCTATATTTCCAGGATTTCCCGTGTTACTAGCATGGGAACAATGGAGGTAACATTTTTGGTCGACGTAGATCTCATCCCAATAAATATCGATAAGGTCCCAGGTAATTAATATACATTGATCAAGTTAGTGTTTATGACTTCATTATAATATATACCGATAAAACATTTTCTTTCAACTAATTATAATCATGGCATGATCGTTTCGTAGGAAATGATGTTTTCTATAAATAAATAAATGACGCGTGCTTGCAGATCTTCGGGCCCACCATCCAAGAAAGGTGGGATAAACAACTGAAATGTTTAAAAGATGAACTCACTAATCGGTTGGTTGGCCTGTTCGGCGACAAGACCTTCAGTAACGTCGAGGTCATGAAAAAGGCTAGACTAGATGTGAAGGTTGTTCGAGACCAATATAGGACCCACCTGGAAACAAACCCTAGGTATGAGTGCCCTCCAATGATTCCACCAATGGATTGGAGAGCTCTAGTGGAGGATGGAAGGGAGAGGGCTCAGAGAAGAGAAGGAAAGATAACACTAGGCATAGGGAGGTATGCAATACTTTCCGCAATGTAATTCAAAACCTTATTATTATTGAATATTTCTATATCGAACTTGGAAAATCTAACGTATTTCAACATTTGCATAGGCTTCTAGACACATCAAAGGCCACAAAGGAAAGACTTGAAAAAATAGGTCAGCACAAGCTTGGGCCTGGTGGTTATTCCAATTTCGCGGCATGATTTGTAAGTTTCGAAAAATCAATAATGCATACAAATAATAAATTGCAAGTTATTTTTCGTTTTATTGCACTGGAAAATGTTAATTAATGACGTTATGCAAATATGCAGGCCGAATGATTCAATGAATAGGCCACTGAGGAAGACATGAAGCTTGGATTCAAGGAAGGATTTGTAGCTATTGTTGAACATCGAAAAAGCTTGTCTGGCCAAACACAGTCTTCTGGTACCAATCCATCTAGTGCATAGGTAAATAGAATCTATATACTTTATTGAATATTAACTACTTGTGCAATCTATTCGTTATAAATACTTGACAAAAATATTGACTCTGTTTTGAGAAGGAAACCAATGATCCCCCTAATGTCAAGGAGGGAGAAAAAAAAATCAAAGATCATGCTTCGAATCCTGGTAATGATCCCCCTAATGTCAAGGAGGGAGAACAACAAATCAAAGATCATGCTTTGAATCCTGGTAATGAATTTACTCATATGCTACAATTTTATGTATAGCATTGCAAATGGTGAACATTAATTGTAGTTCACCATATTTCAACTGCGGAGCATGCAGAGGGTGAAACTGTACAGGTTGAGCATGGACAAGAACATGAACTACATGATGTGGCCACACCAGGTAAAAAACAGCTTTGTAATGTTTTTTTTAAATGAAATACTTGTCATTACAATATCAAAATACAACAATGTAACATTTTCACATTGTTGCAGCAAATCGGAACCCCTTGCCGCAAAATCCATGTCTAGATCAACACTCTAGGATGCAGACATCACCACATGCACCTGATGAAGAACCAAGAGCTGGAAGAGAAAGTCCAGATGTAAATGCTCCTCTTAGAGATTATTTACCACTTATAAAGAGAAGAAAAACTAAAAAGAAGTGACTCAAAAAATGTACTTGTCTAATTATTTTTTATAACAATATATTGTCCATGATTTTTGGCCTAATGAATCAATGAATGGTTTAATGGTTTAATGATTCAGTGTAGTAAACTGTTACCTTTATTGAATGACAGTTTTTATTGAATGAATGTGTTGACTGAATGAATGAATGGTTTATTGAATGTTATTTTTTATTGTATGAATGTGTTGACTGAATGAAATAATGGTTTAATGAATGTTAGCCTTTATTGAATGAATGGTAGATGAAAGTTCATGATGAAATATGGATGAATTTGCACGTATTTTTTTTTGAAGTACATGCAGTGGGTATGGGGAATTGAGAGTGATGTGAGGGGGGGGATGGGATTTAAGAGCTTTCACCTTCAAGTGGTTGGCCCTGTTCAGTAGAGAATATTAAATTATTCTCGAAACAAAGAGGAGCTCAATGAATGGCTACGATGTTGGATTTCTACAACCCACTCGCGTGTCATCTAAATTTTGACAATTTCTTGAAGTTTGTTGTGATGTCTGGTTGCTCATCGTAACCAATTTCAAGTTTCCACAACTTAAAAGGATGAGTAAATGATGCACTGGAATCAATGTCCTTAACCTTCTCTTTAATTTCCTTGGAATCAATATCCTTAACCTCACATTAAACCCTTCCAAAATGGTCTATTAACCATTGAATCCTGGCTTCTGAATCATGATATTTGCAACTAATCTAGCATACACCAACAACAATTAGAAACATGCTGCCTATTGTCAATGTTTATCATTTTTTAGGGCTACAACTTAACTGAGGAGATTCGAACCTACAACCTATGTCTAGTCCCAAGGTTAACACCTTCAAGCTTGAAGTGCAACTGACAATGGGAGACCACCTTCAAGCAGCTTGATTCATTCTGCATGCATTTCACAGTGGGAGACGATGGGATACCACCTTGCTTGATTCATTATGCATGAATTTAATGACTATGCAACAGTCTCAAATTTCCTCTACCCTTTCCCTCAATTAGTTTCTCGATTTAGCATGACCCATGCCCATCGTCCGAGGAGTGTTGCCAGCGGTCTAGAGTTTCATCCTGGCAACGTTGACGATTCATGGTATTATGTTTCCCTTCGGATGCAATATGACAAACTCAAAGCTCTCATATGAGGGTTTTTCTGACAAATGTGATGGTTTCGGTTTCTCGATTCAGCATGACCCAAATAGTCACATTTGTCAGACAAACCTTCACAGTGGACTATGAATTTTCCATATTGCAGCTGAAGGGAAACATAATACCATGAATCGTCACCGTTGCCAGGCTGAAACTCAAGACCATTGGCAAAACTCCTTGGACGACGAGCGTGGGTCATATTTAATTGAGACACTAATTCAGGAAAAACGCACTGAATCTGAGACCATTGCATAGTGAAATGCATGCAGAATGAATGAAGAGTACTGGGTATCGAGAGAAATGGTTGTGGGACTTCGTATGAGAGGAAATGGACATGGAAATTGATTGATAAGGTCAGGCTTGAAGGTGGTAGCCTTGGGACTAGACATAGGTCGTAGGTTCGAATCTCCTCAGTTCAGTTCATACCCGGTTATTCTTTTGATGCAAATTATATATTTGATTTATTTTCCTTTGTCAACTTGATGTATCCCTTTATGTGTTTTGTTTATTTTTCTTTTTTAACATTATGTATCCCCTTGTGATAATTGGAATTGTTAATATTGAGTCACTCGAGAATGAACGTAAAGAGGATTTCAACGAAAATCTGTTCCATCCAAACCTATCAAGTGTACTTTTAGGTCAAAAATATTCTTGTAACAAAGCGATGAAAGATCTTAGAAGCAAATGTAACAAAGCCATGGAAGAAGTTCACGTAACATAGTAGTTTGTGTTTGCAGGAATCCTTCAATTTACAGGGTGAAAATCATATTCAACACAATGTTGCTCTACTTCATCTCCACTCTTTTCCATAAACTCTTTATGATAAAAGTGCTATATTTTTACTTTTGTTTTATCCACTCTGTTTTCTTTTGTTGCACTTTCAAAGTCATCTGCAATGATATCAACACACTACACATTATGGGAATAAGACATTCACATTTTGATCTTCCACTACTACATCTAATTAAATAGATCATCTCCTTGCAACTCCACCATTGTAATACCACTCTCTTCTATAGTGTCATCTTCTACAACAACACCACTCACTACTGCAACATATATCAATTACAACTTTTCCATTGTTTCTGGAGTTTCTTGTACAAACTCCTTTACTCCCAATCTTTTCCTTATTGTATTTTGCTACAATTAATTCTTCTACACCTTTATTTGGAATTATATCAACAACATACACTTCCAAAAAATAATGTTTTTTTTTTAATTTCCTAATGGTGTCGGATAACCAACGGCCACAACAAAGACAACTGACGACTTTGCCATAGATCCGACGGCAAAAGACATCGGTCCTTATCCATTTTCAAGTGGGATGGGCATCGGTTTTCCAACCTCCATAGTGCACAAAACCGACAACTTTGCCATAGAGATGATGGAAAAAGGCGTCGGTACTCAGCCATTTTCAAGTGACATTGGCGTCGGTTTTTTGACCTCCATAGTGCACAAAACCGACGACTTTGCCATAGATTCGATGACAAAAGACGTCGGTGCTCAGTCATTTTCAGTTTTGAGTGGCGTCGGTTATCCGACCACCATAGTGAAAAATACCGACGACTATGCCATAGATCCGACGGAAAAAAGACGTCGGATCCAATCCCTTTTCAGTTGTGAAGGGCACCGGTTATCCGACTGCCGAGGGCGTCGAAGAACCGACGATGTTTGAGCCGTCGGTTTTAATCCAAAATTGGACCAACGTTTAAAAAATACTGAGGTTGTCGGATCGTTGACCACAAGATGTAGAAAATTTGACTTTGTGTCCATTGGATTTTGGGTCCAAAAAACCTAATGTCATTAGCATCCATAAAGAATTCAAGTTTACCTAATTATTTGTCCCTTTGCCTAAAGTAGCTTTGAAGCATATTATATGGTCTTCTTTCATAAATAAAACTCCTCATGCCGCACATTTTCTAGGATCATCTTAGCAAGCTTCATAAAAGTAGCCCATGTATAGGACTTGTTTAAATTTGGATTTCCATTTTTCCTTAGAGGATTTACCTTCCCAAGTTTCTAGACCCCTTTATAAAAAATTTTGATTCGATGAGTAACCTAAATGGGAAGAATGCCCTATTTTGGAAAAGCATTTCATTTTTAGCAAGACAAAATGCCCAAGATACTACACATAGTAAATCCCTATTATGTTTAACAACTTTATCTTTATACCATTTTTCCAACAATCTGCTACAAATATTCCTTGCCAAGAACCTAGATATGTAGACAACTGCAATGCTTCCTTCCAAACCTCTTTACTATATGAACAATGTAGCAATAAGTGATTGAAATTCTCATTATTGTTTTGGCATTTGTAATTCAAAATTAAAACTTTCCCAATTTGACATGAAAGTTAAATTTTGCAATTTATAAATTAAAATTCAAAATTTCCCAATTTGACATGAAAATTAAAAATGACAAGGCATTAGGATGAACTTTTAATTTCATAAATTTGTTTATTATGATAAGCCATTAAAGTAAATTTTGTTTCATGAATTTGTTAATTGTATATCATTAGAATTTATTAGAACATTTCTTTCATTTTCTCTTTTTACCATCAAATTTATATCATTGGAATTTCTTAGAACACTTCTTTTATTTTAAAGATGATACAAAGAGTTAACTTCTTATTTTTTATTTACAATTCACAACATTGAAACTGAAAAACCTATTAAAAACTCTAATTGTAAAGTTAGATGAATTCTTATCCCTATCAGATAAACACATGACTCTAGACCTGTTGTTCCTATATCAATTCATTTATTTCCAAGGATACCAAAATCCTGTATCAGTATTAGTCTGTTGCAATTTCGGCAAAAGAGTATCAGTTGGTCCAATTTTCATGTGTTGGAGTGGGCTTGAAAAAAGAAACTCTTAATGCATCTCATTAAAAACAAATTTAGTTAATTCAAAAAATAATCGCTCGGTAAACAATTTTTGTAGATCTTTTTGTGATTAACAAAAATAGCTACGTTTTCCGTGCTTAAGCTTGAGGTTGAACCATACAAACACACAAGATTAATTATTTTGATGGAAGAATAAGATTGATGTCTCAATCATGAAGAAGAAGTGGTCGACAGAAAGGGGGTGGTTGTACAGATTCAGCTGACTATTTGTCTTTAGCAAAAGAAGTTCTCGATTAAGTGCATAGAAAGTAGTAGAAACTGTTGAAGGGTCAACAAAAAGGGGGTGGTCGAACCATGACCAGTCGGAAGTCGACTATTCCGGGAGAATTTATTAACGGAAACATAAATTTCCTGAACTAACGTTACGTGCAAATAGTCTGAAAATGCTTCATTACCACGACATGATTCTGTAAAAACAATTTCAATTCATATTTGTAATATCTCAAATTTTTGGACTAACTATTTTGGTTGTTATATTGGGCCACGGCCCCAGCACCTATGTGTTGAAATATTGTAACTTCTAAGAATATTATATTGTGTACTTTATTAGTTCGGAGATGTTTCATTCCTCCAACAGGACTTTGTCATGTATCCGGAGATGTTTATTCCTCCGAGAGATTGTGGTAACTTGGGTTATTAGACTTCCCTAGTGGGGTTGGCCCTGTATGTCTTATGTGGGTAAAAGGGTTATTAGAACACCCTAGAGGGGTCGGCAAAATCAACATTATGTAAAATGGTTAAGTTGGGGCCGACCTAGGTAATGTAAAAGACAAGTTGGAGTTGTGTATAAATAGAGGAGGTGTGTTCCTTATTTAACACAAATTACACTCACTTGTGATTAGCGCATAGGTGAGAGAGAGATCTGTTATGGAGGAGAAGGAGCTCATGTTTGGGGATTACATATTTGTATTTGCTGGTCATCTATATTGAGGAAGCTTTACTGGGTTTTCTACCCCATGAGGGTTTCCTAGGATAAATCTCTGTCTCTTGTGTTTATGCTGTGCTTGTTGTTCTTTCAGTGATCCTGTATATGTTATTGTTGTGAAATTGAATGCAATACTGATATTCTCTATCTTCGCATATTTAATTTTCACATGGTATCAAATCTATCCTGAAGGAAGGAAATGTCTGGCACTTACAGCACTTGTCTCACTTGCGACAATTTGCAAGTTAGGGTTTTGTATAGCAAAAACTAGTCATCATGGAACTTTCGCTATAAATCCATTTTGGAGAAGGTTCAGGATCTGAAACTTTTATAGGTCATAGATAACATCCCCTTGTACCTTGTGTCCAAAGGAAAGCCTCAAATTCGTTGTACTTTGTGATTTATGATCCATACAAGTTAGGGTTTCTGCCTCTTCCACATCTGAGTCATAAACAGATGACCTAGGAAAAAAGGTCATATCTCGGGCTAGGAAGCTCCAAATGAAATTTCCTAAAATGTGATAGGTAGGTCACAGAATGCAGTTTCACAGGTAAGTTTTTCAGAGGCCAAAGTTGAACCAGTGACATGTGGCACGCCGTACAAGTTCGCTCTCCTGTTTCATCCCATAAACAGGTCACTTTGCGACACTTGGCATACCTCTCTCTCACATAATCCATTTGAGGTAGCACCTATGGGGTTGGAAAGAAGACAGGTCATGATACGATAGGCCAAATTTTTAGACCCTTTGGATTCATAATTTCGGAGTTGCATCAGAAACAATCAGGTGCATATTTCTGTCAAAACAGATTTGGATTCTGAGCACCTTCATTCTTGGCTTGTCACTACTGTGGAAAATTAGGGTTTCAGAGAAAGTTGAATTTCTTGGAATCGGATACCATGGCTGGATGCTCCTCATAAAAATCAAAATTTAGAGACCAAGATCGAATTTTTTGGCTGGGCAGAAGGTCGGGCTTGATCAAACCCTAGTTCAGGATTTTTATCGGAAAGATGGAAAATGAGGGCTTCTGCAAAAGTTGGAATTTTTGAAGTCTGTGACCATGGCTAGAAGCTCCTCAGAAAAATCAAAGTTTAGAGCTTTGGATCGAACCTTTTGGCTAGGCAGAAGGGTGGGATTTATCAAACCCTAGTTTGGGGTCCTGTCTAGTGAATACGAAAGTTTCAAAGGCAATTTTGAGGGGTCAAATTTTGCAGTTTTAAAAATTGAAGTATACCAGCTTGATCAGCTCAGCAAGCCACATCTTTCCATCCATTCAGAAGTTTGAAATTCAAAGTTTGAATTTTTAGGGTTTCTCTAACAAACCCCAATCGAGCTCGAGATCCAATTTTAGCAAATCAAAGTGGATTGGGTTAGAATGAATTGGACACCTGCATAAGTGAAGAAGTTCTAGTTCCAGAGGGAGATGAGGCTAAGGCCTTACATAAGAAGACTACAATAAATCCCGACAGGTATGACTTGAGGAAATACACATATGTTTCAAAAATCTAATTCTTGATTAAGTTCATAATATGTTTTTCTTCATGTTATCGAGGTTAGTACAATTATGATTGTTTGATAATGAATACATGTGAGTGATAGAAGACATTCATTGATTAGGTTTGTGACACTTATGATTGTACTAATGCACTTATGGTGTTCTATGAGGATGTTGTTGTCTGCTAACAAGATACATGTACATCAAGAAAGACAAATCAAGTTCTATGACCATGATGACATAAAGACAAAGACTCATCCATAGTCTTTGATCACATAGAAGCTCTACTTACGAGGTATGTATGACTTTGTTCTACTATGCTTAACTTATGAGATATGCAAGTTCTAGCACAAGGTCTCTATATCATTGAAGAGAACAAAGAAGATATTGTTTGGGTACGTTAAGACATAACCAGGCATGATAATCCAGGTATGTTTTCCTATATCAAGTTAGAATCCTACTTTGTGTTAGGATCTTAGGTAAGTATACCTGTGTATGAAATGATGATGACCATACATAATGTTTTGATAGTATTGAGATGATACTAATGAGTGTATGTTTATGTATGAGATCATGAGGCTGACACTAGTGCACACTTAAGCATGCATAGTGGTACATAATGAATAAAAGTTCAAAAACATATAGAGATCAAGCGGGAGGAAACCACACAAACATAAAAGATAAGTATTTGAGTTGTTACCTGAATCTCTAAAATAGTAAATGATATTGCTTGTAATAGTTGTATGCATATTTGTATTCCCGGAATATATCATGCATAGTGTAAGCATTCATATAACATTGAACAGTATACTACTAATATGCATATGATGGGTAAGTTGGACAAACATTCCATTATTGTTAATCTAGAATGAAACTTCTTTGCTGACATGCCGAGAGCTGTGCATGCTCTTGATAATATGTTCCGGTAGAGATGGAAGGCATCTAGATAACCACTGTATGCATACAAGATATGGAAAAGTGTTGTGCCAAAGTATTGGTCAAGATAGTTGCATAACTATGTGAATCATATCTGTATGCATAATATTTTATCATGTCAACATGATTTGATGATTATGAAGTATTACTAATCATGTAATTAACTTTTATTTGTAGGAAATATCATGAAGAATGATGAACACCAAACAAATGGTGGATGTTCAACAAGAAGACTTACAAACCAAACATACTACAGAAGGATCGTGGCTAGAAGATTCTCTTAGAAAAAGGAAGAGGATCATGACAAGATGTTTGCTCCAAGTGGCTAGATAAGACCATTCTCTTAATGGTGTAATTGAAGAAGAAGTATCAATCGAGAAAACTCCCTGGATTCAATTGAAGAAAGCTCTGTACGAATACCCATGATCGATAGTCATTTGATGAGCTTAATGATCACCATGGGTGATGCGGATTTCAACCTTTGCTACAAGGTTGAAGATGGTTTCTATATACAGATGACATTATTCTCTTAGATGGATGCAAGAAGGAACTCACCACAAAGTTCGAATGATCTTGAGGCTCATATCAGTAGACCCATCTAACGAGAGATGGCATAGATAGATATGCAAAAGATCACTCAATGTAGAGTGTGAATGATGCTCAGTCACAAAGGGAGAATTGATAGCTTCTTGACAAGCTTGGGATTTACCAAAAGTAAAGATGATCCGTTATGGATGATGAACCTGTCATACTATTACTATATGTGGATGATCTCTTTCTGACAGGGAATGAGAAACAGATCATGGAAAGAAAGAAGAAGCTAGCTACATAATTTGAGATGAAAGATCTCAGATTGATGCATTACTTCCTAGGTCTGGAAGTATGGAAAGGCCTAGAAGGAATCTTTCTCAACTAGGGAAAGTATGTTGTGGAAATCTTGAGAAGATTTGATATGTTGGAATGTAAATCCATGACCACTCCCATGGATTCCAAGTTGAAGCTGTTAGCTGGTAACTCATCAGAGTTAGTGGATGTGACTCTGTACAGACAGATTATTAGATCATTGATGTATCTGACGAATACCAGGCCAAATATATGCTTTGCGGTGAACACCTTGAGTCAGTATCTAGTGGAGCCTAGACGATCTCACCTGATAGCTGCAAAGCATGTGATGAGGTACCTAAAGGGTACGATAAATTTTGGTTTGTGTTATCTTGGAGATCATGATTTTAGATTGTACGGCTACACAGGTGCTGATTGGGATGGAAGTGTAAGACAGGAAGAGTACATCGGGTGGATGTTATTGTCTGGGATCTACCATGATCTCGTGGTTTAGCAGGAAGCAGTCTAGTGTGGTTCTCAACACAGCTGAAGTGGAATATATAGCTGCTTGCTCTGCTAGTTGTGAAGCAATATGGATTCTAAAGTTGTTATTAGGTTTGTTTGACTTAGAGATGAACCCCACTGTGATCCTACGTGACAACTAGAGTTGTATCAAGATGACAGAGAAGCCAGTGTTCCATGATAAGTCAAAGCACATAGAGATCTGATATTTCTATATACGGGATATGGTGCATAAAGGAGCTATAAAGCTCGAGTATGTGAGCACTAACAAACAAGTTGCTGATATATTGACCAAACCTCTGTCTCAAGTAACGTTGAGTATTTCCGAGACACGCTTTGTGTCATTCAGAAGGACCCTCCTCGAAAGGGAGAGTGATATGGTTGATGATGATATTTGGATACTGGTATTGATATGGACACCTGTATCGATGTCGACAATAAGGTCGATGATGAGGATACTGTATCGATGACGAGGATACTTGTATCAATGATGAGGATACTTGTATTGATGATCTGGATACTTGTATGATGAGGATACATGTATCGATGATTTATATTATATGTTTTGATGATGAGGTCGATGAATGGTCCCTAGTGGACGAGAGGGATTGTATAATCCTTGGACTTCGGTCCCTGAATTGATCCGTGGACTCTTGTCTTCGAGAAAGATGTTGGTGAATGATGTAATGTGCGCTCCTGGAATGCTCAATGTAGCAGTAGGTGATCATTAACAGGTGGTAAATCCTAGATTTAATCTAGGTCACATCCAGTATGAAAAAGGACTGGCACTATGGTTAGGACTGCATCGTCCCTAAACGATTGGTTCAAAATGTACGTGATGGGGATTGCATCATCCCAGAACCACTAGTTCAAAATGTACAAGATGGGGATTGCATCATCCCGAAACCACTAGTTCAAAATGTATGTGATGGGGATTGCATCACCCCGGAACCGCTAGTTCAAAATGTACGTGATGGGGATTGCATCATCCCTGAACCACTAGTTCAAAATGTACATTATGGGGATTGCATCATCCCAGAACCACTAGTTCAAAATGTACGTGATGGGGATTGCATCATCCCAGAACTACTAGTTCAAAATGTACGTGATGGGGATTGCATCATCGCGGAACCACTAGTTCAAAATGTACGTGAGGGGATTCCATCATCCTGGAACCCTTGGTTCAAAATGTACGTGGTAGGATTGCATCGTCCTTGGACTTATGTCCTAAATTGACCATCCCGTAATTGGATCATGATGATCTAGATGACGATGTTGTTGATCGTGATTATCTAGATGACGATGCTGCTGATCGTGATGATCTAGATGACGATGCTGTTGATCATGATGATCTATATGACAATGTTGTTGATCGTGATAATCTAGATGACGATGTTGTTGATCATGATGATCTAGATGACGATGTTGTTGATCGTGATGATCTAGATGATGATGCTGCTGATCGTGATGATCTAGATGACGATGTTGTTGATCGTGATGATCTAGATGACGATGCTGCTGATCGTGATGATCTAGATGACAATGTTGCTGATCGAGATCAAGAGGATCTAGATGATGATGTTGATCAGTAGATCCAGATGATGATGTTGTAGCTAATCAAGTGCTGTAGAAGATGAAGACTCAATACTGACGATGCTGATGTTCCAGTATTGATTATGTTCCAGTAATTGTATGAGTTACTGATGATGATGTACAAAGAAAGCTTCCAATGATTTATAGATGTATCATGTATCATGTAGTTTATGACTCATATCTCGTGCAGATGTTATTATAATATCCTTCTCATTAAGGGGGAGTGTTGAAATATTGTAACATCTAAGAATATTATATTGTGTACTTTATTAGTTTGGATTTGTTTCATTCCTCCGACGGGAATTTGTCATGTATCCGGAGATGTTTATTCCTCCGAGAGATTGTGGTAACTTGGGTTATTAGAATTCCCTAGTGGGGTCGGCCCTGTATGTGTTATGTGGGTAAAAGGGTTATTGGACCACCTGATAGGGGTCGGCCCAGTCAGCATTATGTAAAGTGGTTAAGTTGGGGCCGACCTAGTTAATGTAAAATACAAGTCCGAGTTGTGTATAAATAGAGGAGGCGTGTTCCTCATTTAACACACATTACACTCACTTGTGATCAGTGCATAGGTGAGAGAGAGATCTACTATGGAGGAGAAGGAGCTCATGTTTGGGGATTACATCTTTGTATTTGCTGGTCATCTATATTGAGGAAGCTTTGTTGGGTTTTCTACCCCATCAGGGTTTCCCAAGACAAATCTCTGTCTCTTGTGTTTATGCTGTGATTGTTGTTCTTTCAGTGATCCTGTATATGCTATTGTTGTGAAATGGAATGTAATACTAATATTCTCTATCTTAGCATATTGAATTTTAACACTATGTTTTATTTGGAGTATTGGGCATGAACCCTAGCACCTATGATTATTCTTTTATATATATTGACATATCGGGCATGGACCCTGACTGACTTCTTTATTTGAGTGTATACTGGGCAAAAAATCCCCAATGTTGTAATGATGTTCTTCGACTTTGATATGGGTACAAACCCCAATATACTGAGATGATATTTTGTTAGTTACTATGCAGAGCTATGATTTTACATGATTAGACTTATGAGTGTGTTGAGCATGGACTCAGAAACACACATATAACCTATGTACTGGGCATAAGCCCTGATGTACCTAGAAGAATGTTTATGTACTGGGAGTAAGCCCTGAGGTACATTGAGTGTTGGGCCTAAGCCCTGGAGCATTCCAAGCTTGATAAACGAATACTGGATCCGAGGTAACTTAAATATTATAGATGTTCCTCACAAACACATTCTAGCACTAGTGTTGAGCAGAGGCTCTGGAATTGCACTAGCGTAACTCCCATGTGAGAGTGTTGAGTTAAAAGGCTCTGAAGAGCACTCGAGATTACTGGATCTCAAAGTGTTGAGTCGGAAGGACTCTGAATAGCACTTTTACTTTCATCACACTTATTTTATTTGATTAAATGATTCATCTTTTAGCTATCATCAAGTATTGCGGGAACTACCGTGTTAAACGAGGGAATCCGACATGCAAAGAGAGAGACTAGAGGTACCTAACCAAGCTTACCGAGACCATCTAAAGAATTGGAATTTGTCCTTAAAAGTTAAAAGAAGTATCATGTGAAGTTACATAATTTAATAAAAGATAATTACCAGTAGTTTTTTATGACTAACATGCATAAAGGCCTCAAGGCTAATGTTATTATTGAACGCTTTAATAATGATGTGTCATTATTTAATTATGAAATATATTTATTATAGATGGCTTATGCATTATTTAAATATTATTAATGAGGTATTAATAGTTAAAGTAAAATATTATTATTGTTATAATTATTTTTAATATAATTATTATTGAGAGCATAAATCAAAATCACTTATAGTTAAACATTTGGAAAAGTCCTAGTTCAAAAGGACTAGATATTTAATTAAATAATATTTTTTAAATATTAATTATTTAATTTAAAGAAACTAATTATTTCAACAGTCCTAATTGAAAGAATCCCCTACATAAAGAGGGTAGATCCCAAGTTTGAGGATCATCTATCTTTTCATCATCTTTATCTGATGGAAACTAAAGGACAGACTTCTACTCCAAGAAACTGAACTAGTAGTAACCCTAGGTCCTCTATCTCTTTTGCATGTTGGAATCCATCTTAGGGGGATCCCTACAGAACCAAGAATGGTTGTAGGATCATGATTGGGAGGAACACGGTAGCCCCAAATTTATCCAGCTAAAGGAAATCATCCTAACAGGTTAGCTAAATACAATAGGCTCTGCATTAACTATTGTTGAGTGTGTAGGCTTCTATACGAAGGAATCAAGTGCCAAGCAGCTAGGCCTCCATAGGAAAGGATCGAGTACTCAAGCAGCCAGGTATGGAGTATTCATTGTTTCAAATTTCCAGTTATAATAAATTTAGGATTTTAAAATTAGAATAGATACTGAAGCATTGTTCTCATTACCAATATTATCAACTTCGAGGTTCTGACTAGAAACCAGTGGAGGGTCTAGCAGGTCCAGCCAAGCTAGCCTGTTCTAGACAACACCCCAGGAACAAACTTAGAGTTATTATGCTATTTTAAATATTTATGTTTTTCTGTCTCAATCGTCTCACTAATTTTGTAGTGTAGGGATTTCTTATGTTCTCTTTAAATCGTTTATTAACTTTCTCTCTATGCTTGAAAAACATTAAATAGGAATAATAATAGTAGAAAGACATACATCAGATATCCTGGTCATTCTACATGTCAAATAGTGGAAGAGGCCACAACAACATTATTTATTTAGATCCTTTAAATCTAGGAATACTTCCATATGTTAAACATCTATACAATTCTACCAACGGCCAATCCATTACAAAGAAACAACGCATTAGGCATTTCAAGGAGATACGAGTTACAAACATAGACTCAGGCATTCCATTCCTTTTATTTACACAATAGTTTCAAATCAAGACCCATTGACTTTCCAGTAGGAGAACGATCTCATTACAAATAAAATGATTCTTACAGTTAGGGTTTAATTTTTGTCCCTTTTATTTATGATTCTTTTCTATTCTTATGAATCCCCACATAGAATCATCCAACATAGTAAATCAAATAGCAACATTACGAATTTAAAATCGTAGACTCACATCAACCATGCCTTTTACCCACGATTGTTTGTATCTCTAATTATTTCCTTTAAACACGTTTGCAAACCACAAGCTAGAAATCGTAGGAAGAATTAAGAAATTTCATCATTTAAATGTTTCAGAAGTCAAAGCCATACCACACATAGGTTACAGGGATCACGACTTTTCTCGTGGAGCCATAACAAAAGCACAGTAAAATATTCACTACATCTCACAACCACAAACTCAGACTCATATCTCTACATTTTAAACATTTAACCCCTGTCAGGCTCATGGGTCGAATCCCACTACGAAAACAATAGGCGAATCCTACTTTTCGAATTAAAAGACCCAGGTCAGATATCAAACCCTGGGAACAACTCAAAGGCCCAGGTTACCTTAAGAATCTAAAAAATAGACAAAAGCACCATTGGAAACAAACGATTAACTAATTTTTCCATACAGAAGAGAAGATCGATTACTTTCAGGTTGAAAGAACTAAACATCATATACACCCATATAAACTTTCTTATCCATAGTAAAACGCAGAGGTTATTTTCCATTCATAAATAGCGAAATGAAAATCCACAAATCAGTACAGGCATGGAAATATTCGTTCAAACACATATACACATAGGTACAACTACGTGGATAGAAACCAAAACCAATCCATTAAACCCTACCACAAGTATACAGACCCCAGATGTTTTCACCATCAAAATAATAATTACAACGACTGTTCATACACTAGGTCCAGCCAACGGCGACCTCCAAGAACCTTAAAATTTGTTACAATGAACCCAAACTAGTCTCAAGAAAGTTCCCCATAATAAAATAAAAACAGTGCCACTCCACAGAGGCGAGAGGAAGGGAATAAGGGATGGTGGAACCTAAACTTACCCCTCTTCACTGCCAATGAAGTCGATAGCACTAGTCACCAACTAGCAAGCCACGAAAGCAGGAACACTATCCATTACCTGCCAAGCCATCAAATGACATGACATTAACCCTGAGAATATAACGATTGCTAGATAGAGGTAGCAGAAAACATTGAATCGAGGAAAGAACTAGCCATTGCCTGAATCATGTTGACCTTCATTTCACCCTTGTGCATGAAGCCCCAAACAGCGCACTGACCATGAGCATAGCTCAGGTCAGGGCATGAAAATATCACAGACACAATGATGGTTTGTCCAAATCCAAGCAAAATGAAGGAACAAATGCTTGATAGGGTAACAACCCTGTATTGAAACCCTTGCCAGCTAGTCACCACTTTCAAAGTCGCCATCATATATGTGGTATTCAATGCTCCACTTAACACATTTTACCAAGTTTAATGTTTACCCAAAGCTCTATAGTATGGAGTTATGCAATTGTCACGATTTGGTAGACACTAGTGCCTCCTTACCCCAAGGTTCCTTTTTAGACCTTAGACTTACACTTTTAACTTAGGAACATTTCAATACATGATGGTAGTTCTATTCATAGGATTAACCCTTTGTAAAGGTACCTGCATGCACACATAGAACAATCCATTAGAAATCCCTAAGTAAGAACAGGAACCCCAAGAATTACCCTTACCTTTCGGCAACACTGCGGGGGGTACTTCTCTCCATGGAACACCAGGTTCCTCTCAAGGGCTTCAACTCCCATCAACAAAGGCCATCATGCCTGAAGATACCATATTAATCATTTATAACAAAACTCAACATGAAGAAGTAAAAGGAAGAACCTTAAGTTTTATACTATCATATATAAACTTGCTATCAAGTTACATATTCATCAACTACTTTACTTTATCACCTTCGGCAAAAACATAATTGACGAAACTAACTTGTTTTACTTTAAAAACTCTGATCATCTCCACAAAGTATCAACACAACTTCCCAGTACTGAAGTTAAACTTACAATACATTATCTATGTAGGCATTTATAGTAGTAAGAGAAAAATTTTAAATTTTTACTATTTTTGGGACATTACAAGTGGTATCAGAGCCCAGCTACAAAACTAAGTGACCTATTGAGCTCATTACAATAAAAAAACATCCACTGCAGTTACACAGTAAACAGGAAATTTACATTTGGAAATTTTATTTCATTTATGTAAAAAATGGACTAACAAATTTTCTTTCTATCCTTTATACTTATATAACATTTCAGGTACAGTCAGTGTCTAAAAATGAATGCAGAAGGGGGCAGCAACATACATGGAAATCTGAACTCCCCACCACAAGAGCAAGAAATTGTGGTGGAACTCAACTCGGATTTAATGAAATCCATGCAAAATCTACAGGCCGAATTCCAAAGTTTCCGAGATGAAAACATGCAGGAAAGAAGAGAGAAGCAAGCCATAAATGAGGAACTGCTTCAGACTTTAACAAAGGAAAAACCTCATGGACATCCCACACTCTCAGTCAACACTTTTAAAAAGGGAAATAGTCATACAAAAAGGACTACCAGCCCTAAGGGAGAAGAGCAGGGAGAACACATACCTGAATCAATGGAAGAATATTGTAAGAGCTCTTCCAACGATAAAGGTTCACCACCTCCTTGCAAGAAAAGGAGGAAAAGTGATGATAGTTTACAAGGAGAATTCAGAAAGATAAAATCCCCAACCTATGATGGATAAATAAACTCGAGGAAGAAAGCTGAGGAGTTGCTGCTGGGAATGAATAAGTACTTCAAAGTGCATAATTACTCCAGTGAAATGCAAGCCTAACTAGCCATATACAACCTGAATGGTAAAGCTACCAGATGGTGGCGAGACTTGAAACACACCAAACGACAAGAACTGAGAGACATAACCTGGGATACTTTCAGCAGAATATTTCAGGACAAATATATGTCTGAAAGATTCTTTGACAAGAAAATTAAAGAATTTCATGAGTTAAAAATGGGCTCCCTAACTATGGAAGCATTCATAAACCGATTCATAGACTTGCTACACTATGTGCCATACATTAAAGATGAGAAGGCCAAAATACAACAATTCTTGGGAGGGCTGCCACCAAACTTTAGAGAAAAGATAGAGTTTGACATGCCCAAAACCCTTGATGTGACCTTACATAAAGCAAGACTGTGTTATGAACACGGACAGCCAAGGAATGACAACATCAACAGAAATAGATATAGGTTCAGAACCTTCTCGGACAACGGTAGACTAGGGTTTAGACCTCCACCTTACCAGAAACATAACAACATCTTTCTGCCCAATAGAGGCTTCAACCGACCACAAGCACGACCAAGTGCACCCCCACCATCTGTCAACAGGCCATATTTCAACGAAGGGACAAAAGTTGTCCCACCAATTGTTTCTTGTTGGAAATGCTAAGGGCCACACTACTATAGAGATTGCCCCAAGAAAATGGATGGATTTTTACACAACGTCCAAGCAAAACCTACCATAGGAGACATGGAAAAGACACCGAGGATGTATGCCACTCTTGATGGCCAACAGGCAGATCACCAAGCCACCATGGTGGAAATTGAGGGTAAGATCTCTAACACAACCGTTTCAGTTTTAATCTATCCTGGCGCATGCCGAAGTTACATCTCCCCTAAATCAGTGGACACTTGTAAGTTGAACCGAGATCCTCACGAGAAACCGTGGCTGGTACAACTAGCCACTGGTACCAAATGAAAATGTTGCAAACTCTTTGCCATCAATATCCAAAACATAGAAACTGATAGGGAACATAAAATCGAAGACTTCCCAATCCTCGTAGAGTTCAAAGATGTATTTCCCAAAGAAATACTGGGTTTACCACCCAAACGAGACTTAGACTTTTCCATTGAGCTAACACCCAAGTCAGTACCAGCTTCTAAAGCCCCGTACCACATGAGCACACCAGAATTTTTGGACCTCAAGCTTTAGTTACAAGAGTAAATAGACAAAGGCTACATTCGACCAAGTGTGTCCCCTTGGGGCGCACCGATACTCTTTGTCCAAAAGAAATACGGAACGATGCGGATGTGCATCGATTACCGCCAGCTCAACAAAATGACCATTAAGAAACGCTACCCACTCCCTAGGATCGACGACTTGTTTGACCAAGTCGGAGGAGCGAAGATCTTCTGAAAGATCAACTTGTGATCTGAATACCATCAGGTGAGGATCCGTGATGAGGATATCAACAAGACCGCGTTTCGAACCCGTTACGGCCAATACAAGTTCGTAGTGATGCCCTTTGGGTTGATGAATGCATCAGCCAACTTTATGTGCATGATGAACAACATCTTTAGTAAATACCTCGATAAGTTCTTTCTAATCTTCTTTGACGACATCTTGATCTACTCCAAGAACGAAGTGGAACATGAGGAACATCTCTGAATTGTTCTACGTATACTACGGGAACACCAACTGTACGCCAAGTTTAGTAAGTGCAATTTCTATAAATCCCACATTCAATACTTAGGACATATCATTTCCGAAAAGGGAATAGTCGTCGACCCCAAAAAGGTCAAATCTATCAAGGAATGGCCCACACCTACGTGTGTATTCGATGTAGGATAGTTTTTAGGTTCAGCTGGTTACTACCGGAAGTTCATTGAGAACTTCTCACGGATTGCATGACCCATGACTGCCTTGTAGAAGAAGGAAAACAAGTTTATCTGGATGGATAAGTGTGAAGAAAGATTTCAAAAGCTGAAGCAACTACTGATTAGTGCACCGATTCTGTGTATTGCGGATCCCAATGGGGATTTCATCATTTGCACGGATGCAAGCAAGGAAGGACTTGGGGGAGTCCTTATGAAAGACAATTTTTCCAAATGGTACGAATCAAGGAAACTAAAAGAACATGAGCAGAACTACCCTACGCATGACCTCGAACTAGCTTCCATCATCTATGCTTTGAAGATGTGGTGCCATTATCTCATGGGAAAGAAATTCCTATTGATGACTGATAACATGAGCTTGAAATACCTTTTTGACCAACCCGACCTAAATGCCAGGCAGGCCAGGTGGTTATCCTTCCTCAATGAATACCATTTCGAACTAAAGCATATAAAAGGCAAGAAAAACAAGAATGCAGATGCCTTGAGCCGTCAAGCACATATGCTTTACAAAGTCACGGTGAGTCAAACCGACTCATATGTACACCACAAGATTCGAATGGCTTGTAGGAGTGACTGTTACTACACATAAATCCTTGCAAAGATCCAGGAAGACAGATTATTCCAACAATAGAAGGAATACAAGATAGATGAGTCAGGACTACTATGGTAGAAAGAGAGACTTTACATCCCAGAGAATGGAGACATTAGATCAAACATTCTCACCGAGTTTCACCAGAAACCCTATTCAGGGCACCCCGGATATCAAAAGATGATATCAACAGTCAAGAAGCATTACTTTTGGCCTAAGTTGAAAGCTAGCATCGCCATGTTCATCGCGAAATGTCAAGAATGCCAACTAGTCAAAGTAGAACACCAACACCCCTCTGGATTACTTCAACCCTTACCCATTCCGGAATGGAAATGGGAAGTAATAACTATGGACTTCATTACAGGCTTACCCAAGAGTAAGAAATTGAATGACTCCATATTTGTAGTGGTAGATAAGCTGTCTAAAGTAGCCCACTTCATACCGGTGAAATCTACCTACAAAGCAGTTCACATTGCAGAAATATTCTTTAAGGAGATCTTTTGATTACACTGGATACCCAAGGCAATCATTTCTGATCGAGACACAAAGTTCACTAGTAACGTCTGGAGAGCATTGTTCTCTGGTTTGGAAACCCAGTTACAATTCAATACAGCGTACCATCCCTAGACTGACGGACAAACAGAATGAGTAAACCAAATCCTCGAGGACATGTTGAGGATGTATGTCATGAACAACCCCACCAAGTGGGAAGATTATTTGCACCTTGTAGAGTTTGCATACAACAACGGTTATCAAACCTCAGCCAAAATGAGTCCTTTCGAGGTACTCTACGGCAGGAAATGTCAGACACCCATGACTTGGGACAGTCTAGTAGACAGACTTATGTTAGGACCCGACCTACTAAAGGACTTGGAACAGCTAGTCTCCAAGGTACAACTGAACTTAAAAGAAGCACAAGACCGCCAAAAGAGTTATGCAGACAATAAAATAAAAGACAAAGACTACCAAGTCGGTGAACTTATGTTTCTAAAAATAAAGGCAAAACGAAGCTCGTTGAGCTTGGTACGTTGCGGGAAACTGGACCCAAGATTTTGTGGACCTTTTGAAATACTGGCCAAGAAGGGCCCAGTAGCTTATGAGTTAGCCTTACCAGCTCATATAAAAGTTCATAATGTTTTTCATGCTTCACTATTAAAGAAATATGTATACGATACTAAACATGTTATTGATTGGTCCTTATTACAGGTGGAGCCCGAAGGGGAGTTCATGCAAGAACCACTCCACATTCTAGACAAGAGAGAGGTGCAGCTTTGAAGGAGGACCATTACTCAGCTGAAAATGAAATGGAGGCACTTTGGGCCAGATGAGGCTACTTGGGAGAATGAGGCCACCATGAAAGAGACATACCCCGCCTTATTTCATGACTTCATTCCTAGTCCCTAGAAACACCGGGACGGTGTTATTTCTAAGTGGGGAGGGATGTAATATCCTGAATTTTTGGACTAACTATTTTGGTTGTTATATTGGGCCATGGCCCCAGCACCTATGTTTTATTTGGAGTATTGGGCTGATCCCTAGCACCTATGATTATTCTTTTATATATATTAACATATCGGGCATGGACCCTAACTGACTTTTTTATTTGAGTGTATACTGGGCGAAAAGGCCCCAATGTTATAATGATGTTCTTCAGCTTTGATATGGGTACAAGCCCTAATATACTGAGATGGTATTTTGTTACTTACTGTGCAGAGCTATTGTAATGACCCTTTTTCAAATTTTTATTAAAATGCCAATTTTTCCCCTTTTTCCCCAATTTCGATCTTTGACTAGTTTTACTGTTTTGACCTCCAAATCAACCCAAATGCTCCCAAATATTCTGTAGGAGTGTATGAATGATATTTAGACTTGAATATTAGGTTAAGGGATTTTTTATGGCCCTCCAAATACTGCTGCAAACTTGATTTTTATTCTGATCAATATATGTAATTTTGACTAGTAATTTGTGCATCAAATCCCCCCGGGGTATCCCTGCAAATGGCCTTCCAAATTCCTCCAAACTCCCACAAATTTATGAAACGAGGTATGTAATGTGTTAAGTATTTTATTAAGGTCTCATATACACCATTAATTGATTTTTACTACTGTTCTAACCCTCTCCCATTCAATAGCAAAAACCCCCAATTCGACCCTTGGGGAAATGGCACTATTTCACCTCTCAATACAAACAAACTGAGTAAAAATGCTTCAAATGCTCAAGTACAGTACATGAAAATTGTAGAATATATCCATGGTATTATATGAATCCAAATATATCAGAGAATCATCCATCCATTCGAAATAATCAAGCCTATAGGGTCATACATCAAAGCATTGGGGAAATGGACATTGTGTGCTCATTAATCAATATTTTTGCATACAACCAGTGGGTATTTCGACCTGAGACTTTCTGAATATTAATAACAGAGGATATGAAGCTATTACAATCAGAAATATATAATGAGAAGCTCTCCTAAGAATCACAAGAGCTCACCAAAAACGCCCTCCCTCAAGGAGCATGAATATGCCTTCAAAACTGGAAACGGTGGAGAGAAAGTGCTGCACTAAACCAAAACATGAAACTTCCTGTATCTGCTACCTACAAATAAAACTCCATTAAAGCACCATGAAAGACCTGAGTGGCCTCTACAAACACTAACTTGGATGGGAATCTTTCACCCTAGAAATTGGCTAAGGCAAGAAACTAGTCATCCACTAGTTCTCTCTTCACAAATGCAATTTTTCTCAAATCATCAAAAGCCATTCTCATACTTCATTTCTACATCTTATAACCAACATTAGACTTCTAAGGGTTGGAATCCTCTCAATAGATTCAATAGATTTCCATTTAGGAAATATTCCACATTTGCCACTTGTGTCCTAGTTCCAACCTTCCATCTTCTCCCAAATTCGATTTTGAGTCTCTTTGGCTTCTCCAAATCCCATGAGCACTTTCCTTGAGCCTATTTTTGGGGCTGACATGTCAGAGTAGTTAGATGTCGGAGGTCAGGTCTGCAATTTTTCATAGTTGTCATAGATGCTCCATCATTGGTGTCATAGGGGCTAGGGAATCTAGCCAAAGTGTCCACAAACTTCCAATTTGACTTTTTATCTTCCATGGATGTTACCAATCCTTCCCAATTAGACCTAAGATGCTCAATGACATGTGTTATGACTTACCAACTCACCCAAGAGTGTTCACCTTCCCATTAATTCGAATTTGCAAGAGAGAGATACCATGTATTATGAAAAATCAAGCTAGTGTGGGTCCCACATCCTCCATATGTCTCCAAAACCATTTGCCATCTAGTATTTCTCTTGAATTTATTTATTCACTCTATTTATTAAATTATTGAACCCTTCTAATGTCTAAACATCATTTATTAGCTTGCTTATTATCATTCCAAATGTGCCCATCCAACCTAGGAAACTAGTAGGATTGATGGGATTGTGTTACTATGAAATTATTTGAATGGGGACATTACAGTCCTCCCCACCCAAGATTGCTTGCCCTCAAGAAATATCAATTTACCATGCTGCAAACTTGTCCCTCCTCTATCAGGTGGCCTTCCATGAGTAATGTCTCCCAAAATATTTTTATTCCGGTGCTTCATGCTATGGGAAGAAACTACTTGATTCGGATAGGTGTGTTGCCCTCTCACAATCCTTAGTACTCCTTTTGAATCTTGAAATTTCATTTAAGGAATTTTATAATTTACTGTATGCTCTCCTATTGAATACAACCATTGCACTCCCAAAACAACATTAGTATCAGCAATATCAAAACTGTAAAGCCATCAAATGGTTCAATAGGTATCTTTCTTTTCTCCACCATCTCTGCATCAATGAACTTATGGGTGGCTCCTCCATCTACCAAAACTGAAGTTCTTTGTCCTTGTACCTCGCCCTTGCATCGGATAGTATGGTAGTGAGGTACTACTGAAAGTACTGCCATTGTTACTTTGGTGGGTGAGGGATGCTTCACATTTGGTTTTCCTTCTTCTGCTATATAGTATCCTTCTTCTTGGGATGAATTATGTCCTTCTTCCTCCACTCCCCCTTCATATCCCTCATCACAAAATACTTCAATGAATTGGGCCTTTCCTTTAGCACATTTATGTCCAGGTACCCATGGTTGGAAGCATGAGTAACACAATTTCTTCCTTCTGAGCTCTTCCCTGCTTAGTTCCTCTTTCTTATCCTTTCCATATTCCTCTTCTTGCCATGGCTTCTTATCAGGTGCATCTCTTTTCCAAGGTTTCTTTTCAATTCTGAAGTCAGGCTTGGGAGGAAATCTCATTCTAGGAAGCACATTTTGGAGATCCCTAGTCAAGCTCATTGCATCTTTTAATGTAGTTGGATTGTGGGATTTGACCAAACCTTTTAAGGGTTCAACCAAACCTTCAGTGAACAGCAATACCAACCTTCCCATAGATACATCAGCCACCTTGACTGATAATTTTTGAAAGTCCAACATATATTCAGTAGGGGTCCCAGTTTGCTTCAATTGCACTAATTCCTTGAAAGGCAATTCTGGATCTTTTTGTTCAAATCTCTCTAGTACCTTGTCAACAAATTCTCCATATGTTTTAACCTGATCATGACCCAAGGTTTTTAGGCCATAGAACCACCATTCATTGGCATCCCCTTCTAAATGCAAAATGGCCATTTTTAATGCATCCTCTTCCAACATAGGATTCAGCTGAAAATATACATCCAATTTTTGCACCCAAGTGTTAGCAGAATTTTGAGAAGAACCATCAAAAGTAGGAAGTGACATTTTTCCAATAGCACTATTTAATTCTTTGTTTTTGAATGGACTCGTATTGTCTCCCTTCCTTTTAATCTTTTGCATAGCATCAATGTAGTCACTGAGTGGTACACCTCTTTTACACTCTTCATTCAAATCATTCCAATCATTTACTAGTTTCTTGTAATCCAATTCAAGCTTGGGCTCTTCTTTGCATGTGAGAAATTTAGGTGCAATATGCCTTTGTGTGCTTTGAAATTCATCAGGTCTATTATGAGGCCCTGTACTTGAGAAAATATGCTCATTCCCTTTCATCTTTTCCCGTGAGTGTGAACCACTATTATCTCCTATCATCCCTTTGATTTGAAGTTGGCTAATCAACAATTCGAATCCTTGAAACAATTTGTCACCTATCCTATCCATGCTTGCTAAAAGTTTAGAGAAACATGGATCTAAGGTTGCAATAAGTTCCTCCTTATGTTTTAATTTGTCATCCTCCTCTCTACCCATGGTTTCAGCAAAAGACTCCTCTTCTTCTACTACCTCTTCTTCAACAAAAACCTCTTCAACTACTGGTTCAAAGGGTGGTGTATTATTCTTTTGACTTCTTGTTAAGACCATCAGGTGCCCAAAACATGCTTTGATACCACTTGTAATGACCCTTTTTCAAAATTTTATTAAAATGCCAATTTTTCCACTTTTTCCAGAATTTCGATCTTTGACTAGTTTTATTGTTTTGACCTCCAAATCAACCCAAATGCTCCCAAATCTTCTGTAGGAGTGTATGAATTATATTTAGACTTGAATATTAGTTTCAAGGATGTTTTATGGCCCTCCAAATACTACTGCAAACTTTATTTGTACTCTGATCAATATATGTAATTTTGACTAGTAAATTGTGCATCAAATCCCCCCGGGGTAACCCTGCAAATGGCCTTCCAAATGCCTCCAAAATCCCACAAATTTATGAAAAGAGGTATTTAATGTGTTAAGTATGTTATTAAGGTCTCATATACACCATTAATTGATTTTTAATATTGTTCTAACCCTCTCACATTCAACAACAAAAATCCCCAATTCGACCCTTGGGGAAATGGCAGTATTTCACCTCTCAATACAAACAAACTGAGTAAAAATGCTTCAAATGCTCAAGTACAGTACATGAAACTTATATAATATATCCATGGCAGTATATGAATCAAAAATATATCAGAGAACCATCCATCCATTTGAAATAATCAACCCTATAGGGTCATACATCAAAGCATTGGGGAAATGGACATTGTGTGCTCATTAATCAATATTTTTGCATACAACCAGTGGGTATTTCGACCTGAGACTTTCTGGATATTAATAACATAGTATATGAAGCTATTACAATCAGTAATATATAATTAGAAGCTCTCCCAAGAAGCACAAGAGCTCACCAAAAATGCCCTCCCTCAAGGAGCATGAATATGCCTTCAAAACTGGAAACGGTGGAGAGAAAGTGTTACACTAAACCAAACCATGAAACTTCCAATAGCTGCTACCTACAAATAAAACTCCATTAAAGCACCATGAAAGACCTAAGTGGACTCTCCAAACACCAACTTGGATGGGAATCTTTCACCCTCAAAATTGGCTAAGGCAAGAAACAAGTCATCCACTAGTTCTCTCTTCACAAATGCAATTTTTCTCAAATCATCAAAAGTCATTCTCATACTTCATTTCTACATTTTATAACCAACATTACCCTTATAAGGGTCGAAATCCTCTCAATAGATTCAATAGATTTCCATTTACGAAATATTCCACATTTGCCACTTGTCTCCTAGTTCCAACCTTCCATCTTCTCCCAAATTCGATTTGGAGTCTCTTTGGCTTCTCCAAATCCCATGAGCACCTTCCTTGAGCCTATTTTTGGGGCTGACATGTCAGAGTGGTTAGATGTCGGAGGTCAGGTCTACAATTTTTCATAGTTGTCATAGATGCTCCATCATTGGTGTCATAGGGGCTAGGGAATCTAGCCAAAGTGTCCACAAACTTCCAATTTGACTTTTTATCTTCCATGGAGGTTACCAATCCTTCCCAATTTGACCTAAGATGCTCAATGAAATGTGTTATGACTTACCAACTCACCCAAGAGTGTTCACCTTCCCATTAATTCAAATTTGCAAGAGAGAGATACCATGTATTATGAAAAATCAAGCTAGTGTGGGTCCCACATCCTCCATATGTCTCCAAAACCATTTTCCATCTAGGATTTCTCTTGAATTTATTTATTCACTCTATTTATTAAATAATTGAACCCTTCTAATGTCTAAACATCATTTATTAGCTTCCTTATTATCATTCCACATGTGCCCATCCAACCTAGGAAACTAGTAGGGTTGATGGGATTGTCTTACTATGAAATTATTTGAATGGGGACATTCCAGCTATGATTTTACATGATTAGAGTTATGAGTGTGTTGAGCGTGGACTCAGAAACACGCATATAACCTATGTACTATGCATAAGCCCCGATGTACCTAGAAGAATGTTTATGTACTAGGAGTAAGCTTTGAGGTACATTGAGTGTTGGGCGTAAGCCCTGGAGCACTCCAAGCTTGATAAACAAATACCAGATCCGAGGAAACTGAAATATTCTAGATTTGCCTCACAAACACACTCTAGAACTAGTGTTGAGCAGAGGCTCTGGAATTGCACTAGTGTCTTTCCCATGTGAGAGTGTTCAGTTAAAAGGCTCTGAAGAGCACTCGGGGTCACTGGATCTCAAAGTGTTGAGTCGGAAGGACTCTGAATAACACTTTTACTTTCATCACACTTATTTGATTTGATTAAATGATTCATCTTTTATCTATCATCAAGTACTGCGGGAACTACCTTGTTAAATGAGGGAATCCGACATGCAAAGAGAGAGACTAGAGGTACCTAACCAAGCTTACCGACAACATCCAAAGAATTGGACCTTGTCCTTAAAAGTTAAAAGAAGTATCATGTGAATACTTCCATATGTTAAATCTAGGAATACTTCCATATGTTAAACATCTATACAATTCTACCAAAGACCAATCCATTACAATGAAACAACGCATTAGGCATTTCAAGGAGATATGTGTTACAAACATAGACTGAGGCATTCCATTCCTTTTATTTACATAGTAGTTTCAAATCAAGACCGTTTGACTTTCTAGTAGGCGAACGATCTCATTACAAATAAAATGATTGTTAGAGTTACGGTTTAATGTCTGTCCCTTTTATTTATGATTCTTTTCTGTTCTTATGAATCCCCACATAGAATCAGCCAATACAGTAAATCAAATAGAAGCATTATGAATTTAAAATCGCAAACTCACATCAACCATGCCTTTTACCCATGATTGCTTGTATCTCTAATTCTTTCCTTTAAACACGTTTGCAGACCACAAGCTAGAAATCTTAGGAAGAATTAAGAAATTTCATCATTTAAATGTTTTAGAAGTCAAAGCCATACACCACATAAAGTTACAGGGATCACGACTTTTCTCGTGGAGCCATAACGAAAGCATAGTAAAATATTCACTACATCTCACAACCACAAACTTAGACTTATATCTCTACATTTTAAACATTTAACCCCTGTTAGGCTCATGGGTCGAATCCCACTACGAAAACTATAGGAGACTCCTACTTTTCGAATTAAAAGCCCCAGGTATGATATCAAACCCCGAGAACAACTCAAAGGCCCAGGTTACCTTAAGAATCTAAACAATAGACAAAAGCACCACTGGCAACAAACGATTAACTAATTTTTCCATACAAAAGAGTAGATCAATTATTTTCAGGTTGAAAGCACTAAACATCATATACACCCATATAAACTTTCTTATCCATAGTAAAACATAGAGGTTATTTTCCATTCATAAATAGCGAAACAAAAATCAACAAATCAGTACAGGCATGGAAATATTCATTCAAACCCATATACACATAGATACAAATACATGGATGGAAACCGAAACAAATCCATTAAACCCTACCACAAGTATAGAGACCCCAGAAGTTTTCACCATCAAAATAATAATTACAACGACTGTTCATACTTCAGGTCTAGCCAACGGCGACCTCCAGGAACCCCAAAACTTGTTACAATCAACCCAAACCAGGCTCACGAAAGTTCCGTATAATCAAATACAATCAATGCCACTCCACAGAGGTGAGAGGAAGGGAATAAGGGATGGTGGAACCTGAAATTACCCCTAGGCAATGCCAATGAAGTCGATAGCACTAGTCACCAACTAGCAAGCCATGCAAGGAGGAACACTATCCATTACCTGCCAATCCATCAAACGACATGAGGTTAACCCTAAGAATATAACGATTGCTAGATAGAGGTAGCAGAAAACATTGAATCAAGGAAAGAACTAGCCATTACCTGAATCGTGTTGATCTTCATTTCACCCCTACACATGAAGCCCCTAACGATGCACTGACCATGAGCATAACTCAGGTCAGGGCACGAAAATATCATAGATGCAATGATGGTTTGTCCAAAGCCAAGCGAAATGAAGGAACAAACAATTGATAGGGTAACAACCCTGTATTGAAACCCTTTCCAGCAGGTCACCACTTTCAAAGTTACCATCATATATGTGTTATTCAATGCTCCACTTAACACATTTTACCAAGTTTAATGTTTACCCAAAGCTCTGTAATATGGAGTTATGCAATTGTCACGATTTGGTAAACACTAGTGCCTCCTTACCCCAAGGTTCCTTTTTGTACCTTATACTTACAGTTTTAACTTAGGAACATTTCAATACATGATGGTAGTTGTATTCATAGGAGTAACTATTTTTACAAGTACCTGCATGCACACATAAAATGAGCCATTAGCAATTCCTAAGTAAGAACAGGAACGCCAAGATTTACCCTTACCTTTCGGCAGCACTGCGGGGGGTACATGTCTCCATGGAACACCAGGGTCCTCTCAAGGGCCTCAACTCCCATCAACAAAGGCCATCATGCCTGAAGAGACCATATTAATCATTTATAACAAAACTCAACATGAAGAAGTAAAAGGAAGAACCTTAAGTTTTATACTATCGTATATAAACTTGCTATCAGGATACATATTCATCAACTAATTTACTTTATCACCTTTGGCAGAAACATAATTGACGAAACTAACTTGTTTTACTTTAAAAACTCTCATCATCTCCACAAAGTATCGACACAATTTCCTAGTACTAAAGTTAAACTTACAATACATTATCTATGTAGGCATTTATAGTAGTAGGAGAAAAATTTTAAATTTTTACTATTTTTGGGACATTACAATATTGCAGGGATTAAATGCTTCATTACCACGACGTGATTCATATTTTTTATCTTCAAACCATTAGTTACCTGGTTAGCTAATTCGTCAGCAACAAGAACCTGTCGGCTGAAATGTCTCCATTCTTATATAGTCAACATGGATTGCAAGCGAAACATCGACCATTTTGTTCAGCTTCCTGTCGAACCTCGACAGACTATCTACAAAACTTACTTACTCATTATTAATTGTAATTCCAGCTACCTCAATGAAAGAGAAGTCGTCAGCTACTAAATCAATGACGAATTTACTCTCTGCAATAAATAAAGGCACTATATTATTGTTTATAATTTGCCAACAATCAAAGATAATGTGGATACCTTGTTGTTAAGCCATTTTGCCAGCAAATAGTTGGACACGTCTTTATCTTATCACCAAATAACACCAGGTTACGATGAATATTGTGTATTCTTTGTGAAGCTAATTCTAGAAAGATGATGTGTCCAAGAGGAGATCGCATAGATAAAAAGGATACTCCAGTGTCACTCCATTTAGACCTAGTTTTAGGCTACAATTGAATAGAACTGTTCACCCAGTCATCAAGATATTATTAAAGAGATATCTCCAACAGAAATCGTAGAGGATCATCATCATAAAACGGAAGTTTCCACGTCCCAACAAAATATTAAATGAATTCACCCACATCACCAAGCATTACGGTAAAAATGTACAATGTGTTGAAGAATAATATGTCGGACATTGGTCAGGTTACGCAGTGCCATCGCCATGCAAGATACCAGACATATCTTATTTCTAAATCTCTTTTGTCGAGTGACTCAATTGGACTCGATGACAATTAGTGCACTCCAATTCGCATATACAAGCTTTTTGCTCACCCACAGTTGGCAACCACGACGCACTTCGAAATGGTCAATTAAAATTGTTTGATGTATCAAACACATGGAAAGGTAGTCAATTGTCGACCAACAACTATTACCATTTCACCTTTTTCACTCTTTTCATAAATACTTGAACTAAATTGGAGAAAAAACTGTGCCTTTATTCCTCTCATAAAGCAGCCGATGGCCTACTGTAAAAATATTAAAGGTCAAAACCTAGATTTGCATGTATGTAATGGTTTATATACATCGCGTAGATAAATACTGTTCAAGTAAAAAAGAAAATCCAGCCAAGTTTATCTGACCACATTTTACTACAAAGCTACATACAAATCTTGCAATACCAAAGTTATAAGAGATAACAGTCCTCCAGTATATATGAAAATACATATACATCAGCATACAAAAATGGAATAACACCATCAAATATTATTTTTTTGGTAAGAGTTCGAAGTTGTTGTCGAAGACTCATGGTGCGGCTTGTCCATTTCTTCGACCATATTCCTTTTAAAATTTCTACTAACCATCCTGTGTGCTTGCGGCAAGGTTTTTATCCTACATCTTTAATGTGGTCCTTATCTTTGTTACACTATCCATGCATTTGTAATGTGGTCCTTATCTTTGTTTCCAAAACAGAAAGTCAATATCTTTGTTTCATTAGGAAGGATCTGAAGCTCCGCATAATGAAGCACATAATGAATACACTTTCATTTAAACCTAAGTTACACTATGTTTTGCAAATCAATTATATTATTAGGTCAATTTCTTAATATCTATACATACAAATTTCAACATAGCTTATTATATCATAATTATTTTAAAAACTTCTACACATGAAAAACTCTCTTTTTATATTCTCAAAATAAACAATAAGATTACAACATCATTTTAATAAAAAATAAAAAACTTATTTTAAAAATATAAATTTACATTATAAATTTTAATCAAATTCTATATATTTTAAATTAATATTGACCCATCAAATTCCGTATCTACCTCATTTCCAAAAAGTCAACTTATCACGTACCAATCTAAATTCCTTTCACAAAATTATATCACAATCTTTCTATATTTGTAAAAAGTAAGTACCAAACAAAGTACTTCACATTTCTCCATGTTTTTTTTTTTTCAATATTACTATTTAATTTAGTTTCATATTGATTTTCATGAATGATCAGTTTCAATCAATACTATTGAAAAATATTAAGAGAGACCGAAAAAAAATGGACCTTAAAGGTATTCTAAACAGTAAAAGATGATTTCGATATCTGTTTCATTAGGAAGGATCTGAAGCTGCGCTAGGGTTTCACCTTTTTCTATTCTTTGCACAAGTTTTTTTCATTAACGCACTGAAAACCTAAAATACAAAAAATATGATATTTTATTATAAAAACATTAAAAAATGAATAAGACAGATATTGCAAATTGATATTTAGTGGAAAACACATTACAAAATCAAATAAATTTGCAGAGAACGAGGTTAATCCAACAATTTGACAAGTCGGGCATTCGAATCAAAATTTTCCAGACCGGTGTGCCCAACCATATCCAGAGTTGGCGAAATTCGCTATTCTGAATAGACGAGTAAGGAATTATGTTTTCCACCTTGACGTGGCATAGCTCGCCCGAAATCTTTTCGGCCCAACCAACTATTCGGTTTCACAGCAACAAACTCGTAGAGACTTGTCGTGGTTGGACTACCCCTTGTCGAGGATGAAGCTGTCGGGGATGCGACTTGCCGACAAATTTTGCTATTGTCGATTGACACGAACAACGATCCCTCTCCCCTGCGAGCCTTCGACAGGTTAGCAGTGTCGGTAGGTCGCATCCCCGACAAATTCATCCATTGCGTAATTGATGCCGGCGGACTATATGGTCGACGGACTGGTATTCACTTTTGACGGACTATATGGTCAACAGACTGGTATTCGCTTTCGACTGGTCGACGGTTGACGGGATCACTAAATACTCAGGACTATGGATCAATACTCAGCATTTAATTAGTAGTGCTTAAAATGTTCCTGCCGACTAATTAACTCTGTCGACCTGAAGTGGTCAATTGCTAAGCAAGTGGTCGGGAGCCAACTGCTTTGGCATAGCCGACAGGCAACTGCAGACTTGTGAAGAGTGGTCGGCAATTTCTCTTATATGCAATTTTTCTTCTATTTAAAAGTATTTGCAAAAAGAAACAAAGTTGGGGTCTACATTTGTGTAATACTTGCAAAAACTTTGTCTATATCCTTGGTGTAGCAATCGTACTGCAATCTTATCTCTAAACCTGACCACCGGAAGACACTTTTGTTTTTCTAATAAAACAATCGATTTAGTAAACATAACAGCATTTAAAACAAATTTACAAGGACTGACATAGTAAACGTGTCGGCGTTTTGAAGACGGCGGCAGAAAAAATGTAAAATAAAATTAAATATAATCTGATGTCTGTAGCTTTGGCTATATACGCCGACAAAGCACTTGTCTTCTAGGTCTGTGTCAAAGACAAAGTGTTCAGTGTTTTACAATTTTGTACTGGAGAAAGGTAGATGATAAAGTCGGTCAACAAATCAACAATTCATTTCCGAAAATTTACGGAGGTCAACAATAACATCATGTGCAAATTAATTGTATGAAGAGGTGGAAATGGGTAGGCATTTTTATTAAATCAATGTCAAATAATACAATCTGGATGCCCCTCGGCTATATAAGCAAACGGCCTCTTCTCATCACAGAGCAGATAGGCCTAGCGCAGTTCTCTTTCTTTGTCTGTGCCAGTTAGATGAGTCATATGACAACTCATCTCCGTGTTATGATGCCGACAGTGTTTATTCTATGGCTTGCTCTTGCCCATTATGTTGTTTCTATCTGTCGAAGAGATGTTCGAGACTTTGTCACCGAAGATATCTTCGACAAAATTGTAATCGGTGATTTGCCTTTATCCAGTGGTGGCGTTGGGGATATAGCTACGCAATCTTTCTTCTATGCACTTTTATCTGGTGTTCCCGATGACTTCCAAGGAAAGTATTTCTATAAATACATTAGTTTCATCAATGTGACCAATAACTTCTCTAGCTTTGGCACAATCGGGACCTCCGATGACAACAAGAGAGAACTCGCTGCTTTCTTCGCCCATGTTACTTACCAGACTAGCAGTACGTCTCACATACAATATTTGCAGAGTAGTCTTACTTCCTCCATATTAGCGTTGCATAATATATACTATCAGGGTCGGCGTCAACGAAATTATCCTGAGGGATTCAGCGAAGCGAACAACAGCTATCAGCTCCTCCTGTAGGGATTACAATTTGTATTAATTAAAGTTTTAATAATTTTAATTCTCTTTTCTGTAGTGAATTCTCTGATATCTTCGACGTCGACCATTTCAAGAAAACTTTTAAAGACGACGTGATAATCCTTTCTCTGCTTCCTTCCACTCATTTCACGTCGAGGCCAGTGGAGGAGAAGACAAATAGTTGGCTGAATCTGTCGAACGTGAATCCGACCATTTATTAAAAGTCGACCATTTTTGTGTCCACCATTTATGCTGAACTAACATTACCATTTTTGTGTCGACCAATTATTGAAGTAGACCATTTGATTGGTTTTCTAAGAGATCCTTCCAACATTGATGTCTTTTACGCCACATTTCCTTTTGGCCGTTACTTTTATAAAAGAATTGAAAATGCCAGGCTTCAGATTCCATCCAACAGAAGAAGAAAGAACTGGTCGAGTTTTATCTGCGCAGAAAAGTAGAGGGGAAGCACTTCAATATTGAATGGAAGAAATTTTTATGGATATACAGCATATTGCAATGACCGATCTGAAAATAAAACCCTGAAACAAATTGAAGGCGTTGGCGCATGGACGGCTTTCCTCAAGATCCAGTCGTGAAAACGGAGGGTGGGATCACCTTCAATTGGTTTTCAGTTGGGGTTGATTGGTAGAAGTGGAAAGAACATCCGCCATTGAAAACCACGTAAAAATAAAATTCGTTTAACACCAGAAAGGGGCAAAATAATGCAAATAATGTGATTAAGGTCGGCGTGTGCCCGAAATCGGAAAAACACGTGACAGGATTCAATTGGATTTATAGATAAGGAATCTTTCTAAGGTGGAAGGTCACACTTCTCCATGGTGAACACCTTGGGAGTAATTATTTATATTTGAAATTATGAATATGTTTCTCTTATTACAAATTTCAGACGAAGTCCTTTTGAGGATAAGACTTACATTGAAATTATGAAGATGTTTCTCTTATTACAAATTTAAGATGAAGTCTTTTTGAGGATAAGACCTACCCAAGCAATAAATCATTATGTAGAGAAAGGGATCAAATATAAGGTGTAATTTTTTTTTTAATTTGTAAAAATGTAAAATTTAAGATTAAAAAAAATTACACCTAATAAATTGGATTGTTCTTGGTGTTTGATAGAGAAAAAACCAAAATATATGTAATAAAAATTTAGAAGGAAAAAGTGCTTACGATCGACATGGAGAAGAATTGAGTAACACAAAACTTTCAAAACTTTCAAAAAGGTCTTTAAAACCCTTACAAAAGCAATGAGATGTGTAACCTTAGCCATGTTCTCTCCATATCCTTTATATTTGTTCTTGTTTAACAAGTTATCTATATGTACATCCTCCCGCAACCAATTTGTGTAGGAGAGTTCCATCAATTTAGCTTCAGCGCTCAAATTTTTTGGTTAAGCACTTAAAACTTGGTTAAGGACATAGCAAAGTAAGGGAAGGAGGTAATTTCGAATCAGTGACCTCATTGACTCAAAACCACTAGCAAAATAAGATAACGACTCGGTGAAATTCGTAAACATCCCTACCCTAGTCATTCAAGCTCTATTGCTAGGCTTTGAAGTCCTCCCATAAAGCTATCACTCAATGGTGAATTGAGAAAATCAAGGGATCGAATGAAGCATAGGGATTTCATTTCGTTGCAATGTTTTGGAAATTTCGAGTTTCATGGTGTAATAGAGTTTGGAAACTCTCCAACTCACTTACCAGCAAAGAAATGAATGGAGTGAAAGGTGAACCAAGCTCTGTCTCAATAGGGATTTTGTCATGTCCCAAATTTTGCATTGGGTCACAATATCCTAAGCACATTGGACATATTCATTAGAGTTTGTCAAATTGATGCTAAGGGTCAAATAATTGCCAAGGAGGAAAATTACTAGTTTCCTAGGTTTGGGGTGAAAGCTTTGGGATTTGGAATAAGGGGAATAATGAATGATGTTTGAGCATTAGAATGGCATAAATATTTAATAAATGAGCTAAATAAATATAAACAAGTGAAAATCAAAGTGGCATTTGATCATGAAGACACATGGAGGAAGGGGGACCCACATATGGCTAGATTTCCCCACTACACTTGGCATCATTCTCTCACCAATTCGAATTCAAGGTGAATGGTAACATACTTGGGGTAGTTAAAAAGGTATTATTCATTGCATGACTCATCCAAGGTCGAAATGTAGAGGGAGAGTAACTCCCATGGAAGAGGAAGAGGCAATTTGGAGCTAGTGAGACACTTGGGCTAGATTCCCTAGCTCTATGACAACAATGATGAAGATGCTATGACACCTATGAAAAACATCAGACCTGAAGGCTGACATATGACATATATGACATGTGAGGTCTAAAAATAGCCTCCACGAGGGCACTCAAGGGAGTTAGGGAAGCGAAGATGCTTCCACATGTGATTTGGTGGAAGTGGGAGACTAGGAATTGTTGTACAAGTGGTGTTCTTTGGAATCTCTTCCCAACTTGAGTTGGCATGAGTCTCTTGGAAGGAATTCGAACCATGGAGGACATTAGAAGTTTATGAATTTCAATAACAAATAATGAAACCAGCTTTTGATCATTTGAGAAATTTGCAATTGTATTTGTGAAGAGGGAGAGCTAGTGGATGACTAGTTTCTTGCCTTAGCCAATTTCGAGGGTGAAAGATTCTCATCCAAGTTGGTAATTGGAAAGGACATTCATACCTTTCATTTGGAGCTTTAATGGAGTCATTTTTTGCAGGTGTAATCTATAGGGAAGATCATGGTTTCTTCTAATGCATCATATTCTCTCAACCATTTCCAGTTTTTAAGGCATATTCTTGCTCCTTGAGGGAGGGCGTTTTTGGTGAGATATTGTACTCTTTGGGGGAGATTATAATGCCCCATTTATTTTTTAATATGAAGTAAATACTCTTTTATTCATCTCCATAAAGTTTCATGTCGAAATTCCAAGTAGAAATGTATAAACCTCATTTTTAATGAAAGAACGGTGTCATTTCCCTACTACCTTGTTGTGAACGAGTGTAATGTTGATGGATTCGAATGGATAACTAAACTATTGATGGTTTAATTCTTAATTGAATCTTATTAATGCATTATACTAGTTTCATGTTTATTTATCAAGCATTTGAAGTCATTTTACTCAGTTTATTTACATTTGGAGAAGATTTGGTGCCATTTCCCCAAGGGTCGAACTAGTGATTTTTGCTTATATTTGGGAGAAGGTTAGAACAGACTTAATAACTGATTAATGGTTCATATGAGACCTTAATAACATACTTGATATATAACCTACCTCAGTTCAGAAATTCGAGTGGGTTTGGAGGCATTTGGAAAGCCAAGTTCAGTCATTACCCTCGGGGGATTTGAACCTCAAATTGCTAGTTAAATTGCATACTTGGTCCAGAATCTTAAACAAGTTTGCAGAAGTTTTTTAAAGGTCCAAAAGCATCCATGAAACACATATTCAAGTCCTAATATCATTCACATACCTTCTGAGAAGATTTGGGATCATTTAGGGCAAATTTGGGACCTAGGCATCAAGACTAGTCAAAGGTTGAAATTGGGGAAAAAGTGAAAAATTGGTCCTTTTAATAAAATTCTTAAAAAGAAACATTACAGTGGTATAAAATCATGTTCTTGGAACCTGATGGTATTAACGAGAAGTCAAAATAATAAACCACCACCTTTTGAACCAGTAGTTGAAGAGGTTTTTGTAGAAGGAGAAGAGTCTTTTGTTAAACCATGGGTAGAGAGGAGGATGAAAACTTAAGACATAAGGAGGAACTTGTTGCAGCATTAAAACCATGTTTTGATGGACTTTCCAAGGGTATGAAATACATGAGTAGACATTTGATTAAAGGATTGGAATTGTTGGGTAGCCAACTTGGGATAAAATTGGAAATAGGAGGGAGCAGTGGTTCTCCTTTCGAGGAAAAAATGCAATGGATGAAAGAATTTGTGTCACAAAGGAGGAACCTCATGCAATGGTGGAACATGAGGTACATGTTGATATGTAGGTGCTTGAAGATGCTACACTCAAACAACAAGAAGGACAAGAACTTGTCTTTCTTCAGAGAGATTATGAGTTGCCTCATGGAGAGAATTGCAAAGTCTTGGAGGAGGCACATGATCTCACAATAGTTGGACTAGCCAATTATGAAGAAGATTAATTAAATATTTCTATGGGTAAGGGTTGTAGATATTTAATGTTGGTTCATAATTCCTCACCCCCTACTTCTTTTTCAGCCACATCAATTGGGGATGAAAATTGGGTGAAAGGTTTTTTTCTAATGGTGCCACATGAGGGGTATGGAACTCCTACCTCTCCTTTTTATAATGACATGAATAGAGAACCTCATTATCTACATTTGCAACAGCATCTATTTTTACCTTATGATGGTACATATCTTCATGGATGCCCTTATGGTGTTCACTTGAGTCACTTGAAGACTCATGATTTTCCTTGCTCCTTGCTTAGTTCAATTGATGTTGGAGAAACTTCATTAACTACTTGGATGAAAGAATACAAGGCTGATTGTTTTGATGCATCTTACATATTTTTGTAGAAACATTATAGGACATGGGATACTGACCTATGTCATTAGAGCAGATTTGATTGTTCACTTGATGCTTGTATGCACCTAAAAAATGGTGGTCTACTTACTTGGAGGTATAAGCACTTTCATGATTCTTTGATGAAGCATCTCCTTGATGTACATTTTCATTATGTTGTTATGTACTTTGATGATATATATTTTGTACTCATGATGTTTGGAAGAATTCATACAATAAAATGGGATCCAGGAACTATGAATTGGAGAGCACTTCTAATTGTTGGAGTGCAATACAAGCAATGGGACCCTGGGATAATTCTTAGTCTCATTGGTTTCAATTATTTGGGGAAACAAGTAGTATGGGGGATGGATTCTGTAACATCTCCACCATTTGCATGTTAGTATTTTGGTGAAATTTCACAAAAATGTGATAACTTAAATGATCTTAGAAATAAAAGTGATTTGTGGAAGGACCCAATTTCCTAACATACTTCCATCATAGAAATGGACAACTTAAATGCCATACAAAGCACACATCCATGTGGTCGACACCACACAACATTGTCGCAAAACAACATGATTGACATTAAATTACCTTCTAAAACATTATATAACAATATGCATGTTCATAAGCATTAAAATATTTAAAATTAAGATGATGCAAATAAAAGGAGCCATATAAGAACCAAGTCATCATAAACACATAGTGAAAGAGACCATTAAAATCATACACAAAGACCACACATAAGAGACCATATGTAAGGTGGTTCACCCAACTTGGGCTACGTCCACGAGGAAGGTTGCAAATTATTTCATTTATAAAAAGAGTTTACATTCTGCCACTCTATGGTTGCAACTTCTTCATTTTCTCTCTACCCCTTTCAAGGGAGTACTACAAGGCTTCATCCTTAACATCAAAAGGATTTTCAAAGATCTATTATAACTAAATCTATAATACCAAACCACATAATACTAGGATTAATCCAATTACCTATTATAACAAGTACCATAGTAATCTTACTTCCTATTCAAAACTTATATGATCCTCATATATAAAAACATTAAAATATCATTAAAGTATAGCATATCCATATTCCAATGATTAATATAACCTTTATATTTAAATAAAGCAATAACTTTATTTTAAAATCTAAATCTCATATTTTCTCATATAAGAAGTATATCATCATATTGTCACATATCCACAAAGAATATACTAATTAATCTCATAAAATTTATATCATAATAATAACTTTTTCATGTAACATTTGTATCTTAATTTTAAAGCTACAACCTTGTTATAACAATTCCACATACACTTACATATAACTAAGGTCTCATATATATAATTAAGGTATATCAAAATACCATGACAAATGGAATCTAAAGCCATCCACATACACTTACATATAACTATGGTCTCATATATATAATTAAGGTATATCAAAATACCATGACAAATGGAATCTAAAGCCATCCACATACACTTACATATAACTATGGTCTCATATATATAATTAAGGTATATCAGAATACCATGACAAATGGAATCTAAAGCCATCCACATACACTTACATATAACTATGGTCTCATATATATAATTAAGGTATATCAAAATACCATGACAAATGGAATCTAAAGCCATCCACCCATGGAGTCGATCCACACAAAACGTATAGCATTAAATTTATAGAACTTCCATGATAAGGCTACGGCCTTCTTGAAACATATGAAGAGTGAGACCATATATTCATTATGATAGCTATAAAATAAGATGTTTAATCATTTGAGCAGGATTATGAAACTCTACCCTTGAGTGTGTGCGCATATTTCTTCCTACAGAGTTCGATTATAACCCCTTTCCATTGGCGGCATATAGATCACATTTATATATAGAGTTACAATAAACTCCTACCCATAAAAGTGCATATCGCATCCTATAGACGTATGTATGGGCATTATAATTCTATTTATTTTAAAGTTGGAAGAAAAACGAGATTTAAAGTGACATATCCCAACCTAAGGCGTACCTGCAATATACAACATTCATAACTTAAATTAACCATAGCAGACTCGTGATAAGGGCGGCAAGAAAGATTGGTTTAACCGTTTGGAGAGAATGTATGGATAATAAAGTATTTTAAACTATACCGAGGCCAATACACAAGATCCTCAGTCTTTGTTGCAGAGATCGCTCTCTCTGTGGTGCAGAACTTGCTATATATAAACAAAATATTTGTAGTAGAGATTAATAATGAACTCTCGACCAACTAAACTCTAATATAAAAGCAGAGACTGCTAACGGTTTAAAAAGGGAAGCGATCAATTCAGATCAAGGTAAAACATTCGGTGGTCAATGATCTAGCGCAGGGATCACTATATTTGCCCATATAAATTTACTCTGAAAAAGGTTATATAAAAAGAAATGGTCAGGCTATAGCAGGGATCGATTTCTGCTACCAACACCTCTTAACCTATATCAAACGAAGATAACAAAACACGACAGGGCTGTTGTTTCATGTTCAATCTCGGCAACCATCAAGCTTACAAATAAAAATATATATACAATGAGCCAAAGAAACTATAACTGTTAAATCGATTTCTTAAATTTACATACACCTATACTGAAAAGTCAAAACTTCAATCGCCTACATATATCTATACGGAAACATTAATACTTCAAACGCCTACTTGCGACTTGGCTTTGATGAGCAGGACATTGCCAAAAGGGATTGTACCAAGTATCTGCATCTATCGATCTCATTTTCCATTACTGGATCTGTCTCGGTGGTCATAGAACACAACGATCTCACAATACTTCTGCGATGAAAGATTTAAATCTGCGCTGTTGAGATTCCCTCCACACATAATCTCGACAATCCTCCCACAGAGCTCTGCCGGCCAGATCTTTCCCTGGCATGCATCACATCCTCATGTTCTTTCCATTTAGGTTTCACTCCTTGTTTTCTCCCTCTCCTTTATCGTGAGCTGTTCTCCCCTCGATCTCTAATGCCCCCCTTTCCGTTTCACTTTCCCGAGGTATTTATTTTTCCTTCTCAGTTCATGGCTCAGCTGGGTTCACTTCGTGTCAAGATTTGGGATAGACTGCCCTCCTTTGGCGCATGACAGTTTCCTAGTTCTTCATGCCCATCAGCAGAAAACCCCTAAGCACTCGACATTTGTCAATGGAAGTAGAGTGGTAACCTACTTCCTTGGTTACATCACCCACGAAATTTTGTAAGAGATTCCACGCCTTAAGCACTCGACATTTGGCAATTGAAGTAAAGCGGTCATCTACTTCCTCGGTTACATCACCCATGAAATCTGTTAAGAGTTTACACCACCTTAAGCATGCTCCCTCTCATAAATGGTCGGGTCTTCCATTATAAGGAGAGAAAACGAATAACATTTTATTTATCTCCTGGGATTTGGTCATTTTAGTCTTTTGTTAACACACACACATATATACATATATGTATCACACTTGATTATTCATATATATATATATATAAGTTCCTTTGTTTATATATATATACAAATATCACACTTGATTATATATATATATATATACGTTCCTTTGTTCGTATATTATCTAGGGAATAATATTCTCATTTATAATATAGAAGTCTTAATATTTGCTAGGAGTCTTGAGAGGAGTTAGTACTTCCTTCGACAACCCTTCTCAGATGAATCCTTAAATTAGGTCAACATAATCAACGCTTACTTTTCTTCAAGTTCCCTCTAGCATCAAGATGACATTTGTCATTCATGTCTTAAGTTTTCATGGCCTTCCGGCGGGACAACCATATCCCCAGTGGAATCGTTTTCACATCGTTAAGTTCAACCTACTCTTAGTCCCCTTAGTCTAGAACAACATGTATAAACATAATACTAGTTTCTAGGTCCACTGGTGGGGCTTTGGCCCTGAGCTCATCACCAGGCCATTTACATAGATACAATTACATTTATTAAAAATAACCAAATAAAGATTAAAATAGGTCATAAAGGAGGGGTGTCACAGATTCCCCACTTAATAAAGTTATTTTAATCAAAGTAGTGGAACAGCAAGCATGGTGGTTCCTCTCTAAAATATTCATGGAAGCTCGAAGACTCAAAGTTGGGCAATTAAGTGGCAACTTCAAAGAATTATACAGGAAGCAGTTTTTTCAACACCCATGTTCAAAATTGCTTGAGGACAAGCAATATTAGGGAGGGAGGATTTGTAATGTACCAAATTTTGCATTGGGTCACAATTTCCTGAGCACATTGGACATATTCATTAGAGTTTGTCAAATTGATGCTAAGTGTCAAATAATTGCCAAGGAGGAAAATTACTAGTTTCCTAGGTTTGGGGTGGAAGCTTTGGGATTTGGAATAAGGGGAATAATAAATGATGTTTGAACAATAGAATGGCATAAATATTTAATAAGTGAGCTAAATAAATATATACAAGTGAAAATCAAAATGGCATTTGATCATGAAGACACATGGATGAAGGGGGACCCACATATGGCTAGATTTCCCCACTACACTTGGCATCATTCTCTCACCAATTGAAATTCAAGGTGAATGGTAACATACTTGGGGGAGTTAAAAAGGTATTATTCATTGCATGACTCATCCAAGTTTGAAATATAGAGGAAGAGTAACTCCCATGGAAGAGGAAGAGGCAATTTGGAGCTAGTGAGACACTTGGGCTAGAGTCCCTAGCTCTATGACAACAATGATGAAGATGCTATGACACCTATGACACAAATCAGACCTGAAAGCTGACATATGACATATATGACATGTCAGGGCTAAAAATAGCCTCCAAGAGGGCGCTCAAGGGAGTTAGGGAAGCTAAGATGCTTCCACATGTGATTTGGTGGAAGTGGGAGACTAGGAATTGTTGTACAAGTGGCATTCTTTGGAATCTCTTCCCAACTCGAGTTGGCATGAGTCTCTTAGAAGGAATTTGAACCATGGAGGAAATTAGAAGTTTATAAATGTCAATAAAAAAGAATGAAACTATCTTTTGATCATTTTAGAAATTTGTAATTGCATTTGTGAAGAGGGAGAGCTAGTGGATGACTAGTTTCTTGCCTTAGCCAATTTAGAGGGTGAAAGATTCCCATCGAAGTTGGTAGTTGGAAAGGTCATTCAGACCTTTCATTTGGATATTTAATGGAGTCATTTGTTGCAGGTGTAAGCTACATGGAAGATCATGGTTTCTTCTAATGCATGACATTCTCTCAACCATTTCCAGTTTTGCAGGCATATTTTCGCTCCTTGAGGGAGGGAATTTTTGGTGAGCTATTGTACTCCTTGGGGGAGCTTCTCATGCCCCATTTATGTTAGAAAAATAATTAAATACTTTGTTATTCATCTCCAAAAAGTTTCAGGTCGAAATGCCATTTCCCCACTACTTGTTGTGAACCAATGTAATGTTGATGGATTCAAATGGATAAGTAAAATACTGATGGTTTATTTATGAATGGAATGTTATTTATGTATTATACAAGTTTCATGTTCAGTACTCAATCATTTGAAGTCATTTTACTTAGTTTCTTTACATTTGGAGAAGATTTGGTGCCATTTCCCCAAGGGTCGAACTAGTGATTTTTGTTGTTGTTTGGGAGAAGGTTAGAATAGACTTAATAACTGATCAATGGTGCATATGAGACCTTAATAACATACCTGAGACATCTCCTACCTCTATTCATAAATTCGAGTGGGTTTGGAGGCATTTGGAAAGCCAATTTTAGTCATTACTTTGGGGGGATTTGAACCTCAAATTGCTAGTTAAATTCCATACTTGGTCCAGAATCTTAAACAAGTTTGAAGAAGTATTTTAAAGGTCCAAAAGAATCCATGAAACACATATTCAAGTCCTAATATCATTCACATACGTTCTTAGAAGATTTGGGATCATTTAGGGAAAATTTGGGACCTAGGCATTAGGACTAATCAAAGGTCGAAATTGGGGAAAAAGTGAAAAATTGGTCCTTTTAATAAAATTCTTAAAAAGGGACATTACATATTTGAAAACACAACATTTTTGGTGGAAAATAAAGGGGGAGATGTTGTGTATTTGGCACAGGATCCAAGAACATGCGAAACGAACATAGATCGAATCTTCTTTTTCAAGACTTTAACCCAGTTGGAACGCCCCTAGTTTCTGCTATGAAAGGAGCGTCCATTAAGCCCAACATTCATGATAAGTATGTGCTCAAAAGATAACTCGACAGGAGTGAATTCGACATTAGTTACTTTTGTATTAACAAGGAGACCAAAGAGATCCTAGCTTGCAAGTCTATTTCCATGAAGGTTAGAACGAAAATAGATATTGAATATGTGAGGTGAGAATTAGTAGCTATAATGTTCAAAAATGTTCCTCACCATCCCAAGATTCCCAACATTGTTTCCTTGAAAGCCACATATGAGGAGGAACATGTTGTGCATCTTGCCATGGAGCTCTACCCAGGGGAGAGCAACCAAAGAATCACAAATAAGTCGAAGTTGTCCAAGCGTGTTGCACTTGCTTATGATTCTTTGTTGTACAAGCATTGTAAATTTCAATTGGGCATGAAAATTAATCTCTGACCAAATTTAAAGATAAATAATATTCAATGCTAATGTTTATAACCTTCATTACAAAATTATTATTTTATTAGTAGCAACACACATATTAATAATATTAATGTGTTAGATAGACATATCTCCACAACATTAATAAATTAATATTGTTTAAAATTAATTATAGTATAATCATATATTATTATAATAATATCCTTTAAATAAATAGTATGAAGTGGTCTAAATATTCCTCGTTTGGAAGGGGTTTTTTCATTTAACATTTTTTATTTTGCAAAATTTGAATTTAACTGTGTTTTAATGGCATTTTTTATGGTGGAAACGAATTCAACAACATCAAAAACCTTCGGGGGACCCAAAATTTCAGAGTTTGACAGTTCTAACCACGATTTTTAAAAATTTCTACCCATTTTTTCAAAATCATGCCGAAAAAATCTGAATTTTCAGTTTCAAATTGTGAAACTTTTAAACTACACTAAATAGTATTAATAAAATAATATTATTTAACTAATTATAATATAATAATTAATTACAATAATATCATAGGCCTGCACGTGTGTGGCTCATTGGCGGTTCACTTGATATGAAGTCACATGTTGTAAATTGGAGGTCACGAGTTCAAATCACACCCGGCTTTACCCGTGTCCCATGCTTGCGGGGTGTGTGTGGGGGCCACCTAGGGGTATAGTGGTAGCAGGATTAGATCCGTGGACCCCGTGTCACGTGAGTACCATCCCAGTCTCAAGTTGTTCATTCCCCTAGCAAAAAAAAAATTACAATAATATCATTTAATTATCATACTTTATTTTATTATAGTTTAGTAAATAAAATTACTATAATAGTCTATAAATATATTCAAAAAGAAAGTATCAATAAAATAATATTAATCAATTAATTATAATATAAATATTTATAGTATAAATATTAATTAAAAAATAATATAATTTAATATTTGTTAATTAATTAATTAATTAATTATATTATATTATATTATATTATATTATTACACCAATATCATATTCAAAATATTATAATCAAAGTATTACAAAAATATTATTATTTAATTGAAAACATTATTTAATATTAATATTTAACTATAATATTATATTATAGTATACAAAATTAAGATATCAATGATATATAGGGATATTAAAAAATATTATAATTTAATTAAGAATTCATTGCAAAGTTGAATTATGTTGGCTTAATACATTTTGAAATAGTTGTGTCACTTTGCTACATTGTTCAAGGGTTATGTTGCATGTTGCATGCATATGTAATGGAAATGTGTCCTAAACTAGCACTAGGCTACCACCTTGAACATGGTTGTATTTGAATTTTGATAAAAGTATTTATAAACTAATGGTTAAGTATCTTAATTTTACCCATCATAATAAGAGTTTATTTTTTTTAAATAACATTTAAAATAACTACATGAAACATTAAATTCTCATATCTTGCCTCATATTATGCAAAAATAAAAAAAATTACAAAAATATAATAAACAAAAAAATTATAATAAACATAATGACTAAACAAGCACACAAAATGACAAAGAAGGTTTGTGGTGGAAACCTTTAAATACCATGGGCCCAAAACACCATTACCAAGTCAAGTTTACCTAACAAGGGGAGACATGAGACCATGATGAAAATCAAAATTTCCATATATATATATATGGGATTGGGATATAGATATTAATGACGTGTAAAAATAAAAATGCACTTCAAAATCATGGGTGAAATTAAAATTCACACTTTATTAATGACATTTAATTTTATGAAGTGACAGTATTTTGATGTGTAAAATGGCAAATGAGGGCTATTTACCCATCAAATTTCAACACTCATCATGATGTTAAAATGAATATAATGTCATTTAAAATGTTTTTTCTTTGGATGACAACTATTAATTTAAATATTTTATAAATATTTAAGAATCCACACAGAATTAACGAACATTTTAAAATATATTTAAATCCATTTGCATTGAAATAGTTTTATGAAATATGTATAAATTTAAAAAAGTAAAACAATGTTGAAAAAAAATGGATAAAATGTTTAAAAGACATCAACATTTTATCATGCCATACACTATTAGCTCTACAAAAGAAGCAATCTTGAAAAACCCATCATTTTTTAGACCAGATCCATGGTACTGTCTTATTTTATCATGTCATACACTATGGACTCTACTAAGGAAGCCCTCTTAAAAAATCATCATTTTTTAGACGACATGGGTAGTGTATTAGATGTCTATGGGTGTATATCTTATTCTACTTTCCAAACAATGAAATGTCTTTGGCTTATATTTTGAAAATCTAATGAAATGAACTTGATTAGATTAGAACAAACAATAGTTAATAAACACAAATTCATGATTCTTTGATGAAGCATCTCCTTGATGTACATTTTCATTATGTTGTTATGTACTTTGATGATATATATTTTGTACTCATGATGTTTGGAAGAATTCATACAATAAAATGGGATCCAGGAACTATGAATTGGAGAGCACTTCTAATTGTTGAAGTGCAATACAAGCAATGGGACTCTGGGATAATTCTTAGTCTCATTGGTTTCAATTTTTTGGGGAAACAAGTAGTATGGGGGATGGATTCCCCACTTAATAAAGTGATTTTAATCAAAGTAGTGCAGCAGCAAGCATGGTGGTTCCTCTCTAAAATATTCATGGAAGCTCGAAGACTCAAAGTTGGGCAATTCGGTGGCAACTTCAAAGAATTATACAGGAAGCAGTTTTTTCAACACCCATGTTCAAAATTGCTTGAGGACAAGCAATATTAGGAAGGGAGGATTTGTCATGTACCAAATTTTTCATTGGGTCACAATTTCCTAAGCACATTGGACATATTCATTAGAGTTTGTCAAATTGATGCTAAGGGTCAAATAATTGCCAAGGAGAAAAATTACTAGTTTCCTAGGTTTGGGGTGGAAGCTTTGGGATTTGGAATAAGGGGAATAATAAATGATGTTTGAACAATAGAATGGCATAAATATTTAATAAAGGAGATAAATAAATATATACAAGTGAAAATCAAAGTGGCATTTGATCATGAAGATACATGGAGGAAGGGGGACCCACATATGGCTAGATTTCCCCACTACACTTGGCATCATTCTCTCACCAATTGAAATTCAAGGTGAATGGTAACATACTTGGGGGAGTTAAAAAGGTATTATTCATGATTCTTTGATGAAGCATCTCCTTGATGTACATTTTCATTATGTTGTTATGTACTTTGATGATATATATTTTGTACTCATGATGTTTGGAAGAATTCATACAATAAAATGGGATCCAGGAACTACGAATTGGAGAGCACTTATAATTGTTGGAGTGCAATACAAGCAATGGGACCCTGGGATAATTCTTAGTCTCATTGGTTTCAATTTTTGGGGGAAACAAGTAGTATGGGGAATGGATTCCCCACTTAATAAAGTGATTTTAATCAAAGTAGTGCAGCAGCAAGCATGGTGGTTCCTCTCTAAAATATTCATGGAAGCTCGAAGACTCAAAGTTGGGCAATTCAGTGGCAACTTCAAAGAATTATACAGGAAGCAGTTTTTTCAACACCCATGTTCAAAATTGCTTGAGGACAATCAATATTAGGAAGGGAGGATTTCTCATGTACCAAATTTTGCATTGGGTCACAATTTCCTACGCACATTGGACATATTCATTAGAGTTTGTCAAATTGATGCTAAGGGTCAAATAATTACCAAGGTGGAAAATTACTAGTTTCCTAGGTTTGGGGTGGAAGCTTTGGGATTTGGAATAACGGGAATAATAAATGATGTTTGAACAATAGAATGGCATAAATATTTAATAAAGGAGCTAAATAAATATATACAAGTGAAAATCAAAGTGGCATTTGATCATGAAAACACATGGAGGAAGGGGGACCCACATATGGCTAGATTTCCCCACTACACTTGGCATCATTCTCTCACCAATTGAAATTCAAGGTGAATGGTAACATACTTGGGATAGTTAAAAAGGTATTATTCATTGCATGACTCATCCAAGTTTGAAATGTAGAGGAAGAGTAACTCCAATGGAAGAGGAAGAGGCAATTTGGATCTAGTGAGACACTTGGGCTAGATTCCCTAACTCTATGACAACAATGATGAAGATGCTATGACACCTATGACACAAATCACACCTGAAGGCTAACATATGACATATATGACATGTCAGGGCTAAAAATAGCCTCCAAGAGGGCGCTCAAGGGAGTTAGGGAAGCTAATATGCTTCCACATGTGATTTGGTGGAAGTGGAAGACTAGGAATTGTTGTACAAGTGGCGTTCTTTGGAATCTCTTCCCAACTCGAGTTGGCATGAGTCTCTTAGAAGGAATTCGAACCATGGAGGACATTAGAAGTTTATAAATGTCAATAAAAAAGAATGAAACTATATTTTTATCATTTTATAAATTTGTAATTGCATTTGTGAAGAGGGAGAGCTAGTGGATGACTAGTTTCTTGCCTTAGCCAATTTCAAGGGTGAAAGATTCCCATCCAAGTTGGGAATTGGAAAGGCCATTCAGACCTTTCATTTGGATATTTAATGGAGTCATTTGTTGCAGGTGTAAGCTACATGGCAGACCATGGTTTCTTCAAATGCATCACATTCTCTCAACCATTTCCAGTTTTAAAGGCATATTCTTGCTCCTTGAGGGAGTGCATTTTTGGTGAGCTATTGTACTCTTTTGGGGAGCTTCTAATGACCCATTTCTGTTATGATATGAATTAAATACTTTGTTATTCATATCCAAAAATTTTCAGGTCGAAATCCCAAGTATAAATGTATAAATCTCATTTTTAATGAAAGAAGAGTGCCATTTCCCCACTAGTTGTTGTGAACCAATGTAATTTTGATGGATTCAAATGGATAGGTAAAATACTGATGTTTTATTTATGAATGGAATGTTATTTATGTATTATACAAGTTTCATGTTCAGTACTCAATCATTTGAAGTCATTTTACTCAGTTTCTTTACATTTGGAGAAGATTTGGTGCCATTTCCCCAAGGGTCGAACTAGTGATTTTTGTTGTTGTTTGGGAGAAGGTTAGAATAGACTTAATAACTGATCAATGGTGCATATGAGACCTTAATAACATACTTGAGACATATCCTACCTCTGTTCATAAATTCGAGTGGGTTTGGAGGCATTTGGAAAGCCAAATTTAGTCTTTACTTTGGGGGGATTTGAACCTCAAATTGCTAGTTAAATTCCATACTTGGTCCAGAATCTTAAACAAGTTTGCAGAATTATTTTAAAGGTCCAAAGGCATCCATGAAACACATATTCAAGTCCTAATATTAGTCACATACCTTCTTAGAAGATTTGGGATCATTTAGGGAAAATTTGGGACCTAGGCATTAGGACTAGTCAAAGGTCGAAATTGGGGAAAATGTGAAAAATTGGTCCTTTTAATAAAATTCTTAAAAATGGACATTACATATTTGAAACCACAACGTTTTTGGTGAAAATAAAGGGGGAGATGTTTTGTATTTGGAACAGGATCCAAGAACATGCGAAACGAACATAGATCGAATCTTCTTTTTCAAGACTTTAACACAATTGGAACGCCCCTAGTTTCTGCTATGAAAGGAGTGGCCATTAAGCCCAACATTCATGATAAGTATGTGCTCAAAAGATAACTCAACAGGAGTGAATTCGACATTAGTTACTTTTGTATTAACAAGGAGACCAAAGAGATCCTAGCTTGCAAGTCTATTTCCATGAAGGTTAGAATGAAAATAGATATTGAATATGTGAGGTGAGAATTAGTAGCTATAATGTTCAAAAATTTTCCTCACCATCCCAAGATTCCCAACAGTGTTTCCTTGAAAGCCACATATGAGGAGGAACATGTTGTGCATCTTGCCATGGAGCTCTACCCAGGGGAGAGCAACCAAAGAATCACAAATAAGTCGAAGTTGTCCAAGCGTGTTGCACTTGCTTATGATTCTTTGTGGTACAAGCATTGTAAATTTCAATTGGGCAAGAAAATTAATCTCTGACCAAATTTAAAGATAAATATATTCAATGCTAATGTTTATAACCTTCATTACAAAATTATTATTTTATTAATAGCAATAAACATATTAATAATATTAATGTGTTAGATAGACATATCTCCACAACATTAATAAATTAATATTGTTTAAAATTAATTATAGTATAATAATATATTATTATAATAATATCTTCTAAATAAATAGTATGAAGTGGTCTAAATATTCCCCGTTTGGAAGGGGTTTTTTCATCTAACATTTTTTATTTTGCAAAATTTGAATTTAACTGTGTTTTAATGGCATTTTTTATGGTGGAAACAAATTCAACAACATCAAAAACCTTCGGGGGACCCAAAATTTTAGAGTTTGATAGTTGTAACCACGATTTTTAAAAATTTCTACCCATTTTTTCAAAATCATGCCGAAAAAATCTGAATTTTCAGTTTCAAATTGTGAAACTTTTAAACTACACTAAATAGTATTAATAAAATAATATTATTTAATTAATTATAATATAATAATTAATTACAATAATATCATAGGCCCACACGGGTGTGGCTCATTGGTGGTTCACTTGATATGAAGTCACATGTTGTAAATTGAAGGTCACGAGTTCAAATCACACCCGGCTTTACCTGTTTCCCATGCTTGCGGGGTGTGTGGGGGGGCACCTAGGGGTATAGTGGTAGTAGGATTAGATCCGTGGACCCCGTGTCATGCGAGTACCAGCCCAGTTTCAAGTTGTCGATTCCCCTAGCAAAAAAAAAATTACAATAATATCATTTAATTATCATACTTTATTTTATTATAGTTTAGTAAATAAAATTATTATAATAGTCTATAAATTTATTTAAAAAGAAAGTATCAATAAAATAATATTAATCAATTAACTATAATATAAATATTAATCATAATATAAATATTTATAGTATAAATATTAATTAAAAAATAATATAATTTAATATTTGTTAATTAATTAATTAATTATATTATATTATATTATATTATATTATTACACCAATATCATATTCAAAATATTATAATCAAAGTATTACAAAAATATTATTATTTAATTGAAAACATTATTTAATATTAATATTTAACTATAATATTGTAGGTATAGTATACAAAATTAAGATATCAATGATATATAGGGATATTAAATAATATTATAATTTAATTAAGAATTCATTGCAGAGTTGAATTATGTTGGCTTAATATATTTTGAAATGGTTGTGTCACTTTGCTACATTGTTCAAGGGTTATGTTGCATGTTGCATGCATATGTAATGGACATGTGTCCTAAACTAGCACTAGGCTACCACCTTGAACATGGTTGTATTTGAATTTTGATAAAAATATTTATAAACTAATGGTTAAGTATCTTAATTTTACCCATCATAATAAGAGTTGATTTTTTTTTAAATAACATTTAAAATAACTACATGAAATATTAAATTCTCATATCTTGCCTCATATTATGCAAAAATAAAAAAAATTACAAAAATATAATAAACAAAAAAAACATAATAAACATAATGACTAAACAAGCACACAAAATGACAAAGAAGGTTTGTGGTGGAAACATTTAAATACCATGGGCCCAAAACACCATGACCAAGTCAAGTTTACCTAACAAGGGGAGACATGAGACCATGACAAAAATCAAAATTTCCATAAATATATATATATATGGGATTGTGATATAGATATTAATGACATGTAAAAATAAAAATGCACTTCAAAATCATGGGTGAAATTAAAATTCACACTTTATTAATGACATTTAATTTTATGAAGTAACAATATTTTGATGTGTAAAATGGCAAATGAGGGCTATTTACCCGTCAAATTTCAACACTCATCATGATGTCAAAATGAATATAATGTCATTTAAAATGTTTTTTCTTTAGATGACAGCTATTAATTTAAATATTTTATAAATATTTAAGAATCCACACAGAATTAACGAACATTTTAAAATATATTTAAATCCATTTGCATTGAAATAGTTTTATGAAATATGTATAAATTTAAAAAAGTAAAACGATGTTGAAAAAAAAATGGATAAAATGTTTAAAAGACATCAACATTTTATCATGCCATACACTATTAGCTCTGCAAAAGAAGCAATCTTGAAAAGCCCATCATTTTTGAGACCAGATCCATGGTAGTGTCTTATTTTATCATGTCATACACTATGGACTCTACTAAGGAAGCCCTCTTAAAAAATCATCATTTTTTTAGACGAGATGGGTAGTGTCTTAGATGTCTATGTGTGTATATCTTATTTTACTTTCCAAACAATGAAATGTCTTTGGCTTATATTTTGAAAATCTAATGAAATGAACTTGATTAGAATAGAACAAACAATAGTTAATAAACACAAATGGAAATCTTCTTAAGACGGTAAAAAAAAATTCAAATTAATTTAACATTTGTTTTGTTATATTGTTATAGGTTTTTTAAATTAAAAATATATATATTTAGATAAAACCACAAATATTTTATTCGTTATTGCTATGAAATATATAAAATGTGAAACTCAAATCTATCATTTTGAAGATAGATTTGAATTGAGATCCAGAACATTTGGAAATAAAAAAGAACCTCATTAAAAATATTTGTGGAAATTATAAATATCTAATTTTTATCAATATTAAATAACATTTTGAATTGAGATTGGGAACATTTGGAAATATAAAAAAAAATTGACTAAAGTAATTGTGGAAATTACAAATACATAATCTTTATCAATATGCAAAATAGCTGCAAAGTAGCTAGTCCCTGGAATCATAGTTTTAAAAAATTATTTGACAATAATAAATTTATAAAATGTACTAAATAGAATATTAAATTTCAATCAAATTTATAAAAAAATTATTTAACAATAATTAATTTGAAAAACTAAAGGAAATCTACGGTTGAATTTTTAAATTCCACAATTTCGTTTGCTCCTCCTAACTCTATATGAACCATGCTTGAAAAAGCCAAAGACCCCATTAATCCCCAAAACCAAAAAGGAGTATACAAAACACCATGCTCACTGGTAGATCAATTGCAACTAGGTTAAAAGAGCATACTTAGCCATAGCTGAGCATTCCCACACCACCAAACATCAAATTTGCCTAGAAGACTCAAAAGTTTTAGCGATTGTCCCTCACTATTACAAAAAGAAAATTCGTCCTTGATGATGGCTAAAGGTTAAAGAAAGCCTAAAAACCTGTCATTCAAAAACTGAAAAGATAAATAAACATACTAGCAATTAACCTACTTAACATATTCACTAATGAACTAAAAGGTAATATAAAGCTTACCCCTAAATAAAAACAACAATTAAACCTAAAAATTACACTAGAAATTCAAAATAAATATTACATTTTAAAACATGATAACTAAATACATATAATTAAAAATCAAAATAAAATCAAAATATAATTAAAACATAATACATAGATTTAAAAAAAACAAAATAATTTAAAATGTTTTAATATTACATATTAAAACATGATAACTTTACATATAATTAAAAATCAAAATAAAATAAAAATATAATTAAAACATAATACATAGATTTAAAAAAAAAACAAAATAATTTAAAATCAAAACATATTAAATGGTTGGATAAGTAATTTTATAAGAATACAAACAATTATGATATTGAAACATAATAAAAAAAAAGCTAAAATACAATTACAATATAAATATATATTTATATATTAATTAACATAAGATTTATACACATTTAATATATGATTTATATTCATTTAAATCACTAAATAATCACATATTTAAAATTTCTAATTGATTAAAACTTTCAAATTAAATAAAATTAAAAAACTAAAAACACTTAGAGAAAGTGCATTATTAATGACATATTAAAATTCATAAAAAAAAATCTAATAAGTTGAAATGATAAATAAGTATTTATATCATACTCATGTGCAGAAGAAAGAGTGAGATTAAAAATTCAACCACAGATTTTCTTTAGTTTTTCAATTGTTGAATTGTGGAGTAAAATGAACAACTAAATACTAAATTTATAATTATTTGACAATAATAAATTTATAAAATGTATTAAATAGAATATTAAATTTCAATCAAATTTATAGAAAAATTATTTAATAATAATAGTTTTATAAATATATTTTATAGAATATATAATTCCAATCAAATTTATATCATTAAAAGAAAACAAAATTTATATGTACAAAAAGGCATTATTTATTCAGACTACCGAATCATGGCACAAACTCGCTTGTAACTGTAAGCGAGACAATTGTCTGTAATTTATTCATGTTGTACATTTTTATGGTTCCACTACTGTACAAATTGAAGTTTCGAAGAATACCAATCCGCCAATGTCATGGACACTGTATACATAATAAAAACATATACGTATAGCCTTTGGAACCATATAAAGTAACTTTTAAAACAATTAACAAATCCCTCAAATGTTTCGATCGGATCCGAATTTGGCAATTTATTTATTTTATAATTCGAATTCTGTGTTGTTCAAGGTATCTATATTAAACAAGCTTTAATTATTGTTTTTTGAAATTATAAAAAAAAATATCGAACAAAAAATGTTATTTTTGAAAAAAGTTAAATGGTCAAAATTTGAGATTAAAATACTTCTTAAATTGATAAAAGAAAAGAAATGATGAAAATTAATATTTATAAAAATAAAATATATTATATAATTAAATTCAATTAGATAGTTCTTACATGAATTAATTATAGGTCAACTATCTTAATTTAGTATTAGTGTTTATAAAAATATATCAAACTATCAAACTATCTTAATTATAGGTCAACTATCTTAATTTAGTATTAGTGTTTAGGTCGGGGCACGCTTAATATGAAAAAAAGAGAGAAAAAGCAAACTATCATACATCAAAAGTGTAAGGTGGTTCCACGCAGCATTTTGAATACATTCCCATGACATCATCCCATATATTCATGTTAACCACTCTGAAACAATGGCGTGCATGTTAATGCAGTCAAAACCATAGATTTTTATCTTCTGCTTTTTTGTAAAGCCCCAAAAATCTGAGACGATAATGCCGATGGGATTGTTTACGCGCTTAAAAAAAATCCTGTTCACGTCAACATCATGTGAAAGTAAATTTCCATATCTAATTTTAATTGTAATTGAACACTTTATAAAATAATAGAATTAAAAGTTTATAATAGAATTAAAATGAAGTAAAAATTGTCATATCAAGCTTTTAGATTATGGTTATGTGTCAATTTGAGAAAAAAATTTAAATAAAATATTTTTTAAAAACTAATTGTCACCTCCAATCAAGGGTATTTAGTCAAATCAACCCTTACAACTAATAACAAAATAATATTTTCTAATTTCAAAAATTAAAAATACATTTTATTATTTAAAAAAATTAAAATTAATAGTTTTTTTCGCGGAAAAAAATAAATATAAATAAAATTAATAGTTATTTTTTGCATAACATTGTAAAACAATTATTAAATTAATAAAATTAAGAAAAAGTCGAATTAGTTTTGATAATAGACCCATTGCTATAAACCCTGCCTTGGCACGGACTAATAACACTTTATACGCTCATAAAATGAAATATAACATTATTGCAAAGTGATAGACACCAACTCAGGTATAAGATAGCATTGAAGTATTCGTGGAAATCATCAAAACAATTTTAATGTTATTTCATACATTATATAAGATGAGAAGTTATGGATGTCGAATCAAGTTTAGTAGTTTCTCATAGCAGTATGGATGTTCCGCAAATACATGCTACAAAACATTACAAAAATATGTGGTACTCTATATTTTGGTTCTTGTCTTTGTGTGTGGATACATGATATATTTTACAATAACCAAATGATATTAAGATTAACCTAATTAGTAGAAAAAGATTAACCAAATTTTTTTGTAGTTTAAACATAAATTAGAAAAAAATTTCATTATAGAAAAGAGGTTGTGTACAGCCATTCATTAATTCACTTTTACATTGCCATGCATGAATATTGACCTTCGTAATTAGCTATGAACAGTAGCATGGTCTCTACACACCTTCAGAATATTATATGAGAAAAAATTTAGATTTCAAATAATATGTTTAATAAATGTACATAATTTTGATGCATTTTGATTTTATCTTTGATAACTATCTTTGGAATTAGAAACCTAAATTTTTATGTTTCCCCATTGGTGATTCTTGCATGCCTTGGGGGGTTAAGGGGAGAGAGAGACAGAGAGAGAGAGAAAGAGAGAGAGAGATCATGTGTGGTGGTTAGTGTAGGGGGCTATGGGTAGGGGGAGTAGTGGAGGGGGGAGAGAGAGACTAGGGGCCTAGGGTTTTAGAGAGAGAGAGACGGGGAGTGCTGTTAGTCATAGGAATAGGAGAGAGATCAAGATAGAAGGAAAGGGGGATGGTTAAGGGTGGGGGAGGAATTGGAGTATGGGTGGTTAAGGGGGGTTAAGGAGTGGGGATGTTGGGGGTAGAGAGAGAGGGGGGAGGTTGGGGTGGAATAGAGAGATATATCAAGAGGGTTAAGGGTTCAGGGAGGAGGAGGGTTGTGAGAAAGCACTCGAGAGAGGGATAAAGGGGGTTAAGGGTTTGTGGAGGAGGGGGGTTGAGAGAGAGAGGGGGGGGGGGGCAGGGGGTAGGAGTAGGAGTGGAGAGAGAGAGAGGTGAGGGTTAGGGGTGGGGTGAGGAGACATAAAGAGAGAGGCGACAATATTAGGGGTAGGGGGATGAGATAGATGGGGTGGTTAGTAGTCAGGGGGAGGAGGATAGGGGTTAGATAGAGAGAAGGAGATAGAGCGGGGGGGGTAGAGAGGAGGGAGGTTAGGGAGAATGGTGGGGAGAGGTAGGGTTAGAGATTTAAAGAAAGAGATAAAAGAGAAGGAATTAAAATATAAGAAACAATATTATGTGCGCGTTATTTTTCAAAAGGAAATGCGCACACGCTACAAATGTGTGCATGCTTTTAATTTAAATGTTTTTTTGGCACAATGTGTTTTTCAATTACATGTTGGTGGATGAGTTTTCCACTTTGGTTTTCGGTTCGGATTATCAAACGTGTGGGTTGGGCCCACAACTAACAAAACACATCCATTTTTTATTTCCTTGTTTTCAACCTTGAATATGGGCATGTGCAAGCTAATGAGGGTCACTTTTGGTGCGTTAGATGCAATAGAAAACTGAAAAATTGGGCATCCCTCAACTTACTCGATTTTTTTGGCATTCTTACACAAGATATCTTGCATTGAGTAAAAAAAATGAAACGTAGGAAATTGAGTCATGTTTCCGAATATATAAGTTTTAAGTATTGAAAATTCACATAACTATGTGAAATTTCATGTTTTCTAAAAGTCACTTTTTATTTTTCTGGCAAATGATAAGGTATATGTTTTTGTGGGTGTAGCCATTCAATGCCTAAATGACAAATTCGGGATACAAAAATTGGTAGACATGTATAGAACCCGTAGCACTAGTGCAGTGCTATTCTTCCAAAATTAAATGTTTAATTTTTTTTTTTTTAATTATGTAAGTGATCAAACCTAGAGAACAGTACGTCAAATGTGGGTGCGTCCTTTGAAGGTCTGAATGTAGTTATTTTGACTTGGATTTTTTACATCATGTAGAGGTCAGTGTCCTCTAGTACAGCATACTAGTTTTTTTTAAAATGGTTGTGGAATGAAAAAGTTACGGAATAAACACTAACATTATGTTTTTTGACCAACGAAGTGATGACACAAGAAAATTAGGAAATAAATAGAAAATATCAATATTTTAAAAAAAAAACTACATATTTGGAATCTGCATAAAAAATTCTATCTATGCCTAAAATTTCGTCAATAATGGTCAGGTATGTCATGCTGTAGAGAGCGGTGAAAAACAGGCATACTCAGAAAAATGTTCAAAATGTCAAATTAGCTATGGTTTAAAAATTCCCTAGCACAGGTTTGGTAATTCCAAACCAACCACATAGGACAGTGGCTGACACGCGGGCACGGGAGGAGTGGGTGATTAGGTGCTCAAGAACATGCATGTGTTATGTTTAAATTCAAATAACGCGTGCACATTTTATTTAAATTCAAATTTTAGTGTTTTGGCGCTCAATGTTATAAGCAACGCGCTAGCATTATGTGGATACATAACGCGCTTGCGTTATGTGATTACATAACGCATGTGCGTTATAATCTTCAAAAATTTATGTTTTGAAGTGTTAGATTGGCTGAGAGAAAGATAATGATAATGAGGATGATGAAGATGACGATGATGATGGTGATGAAGATGAAGATGACGATGGTGATGAACATGATGAACATGATGATGATGATGATGATGACGATGAAGACGATGATGATGGTGATGAATATGATGATGATGATGATGATGATGATGATGAATATCATGATGAAGATGATGATGATGATGAGTATGGTGATGATGATGATGATGAAGATGATGATGATGTTGATGATGATGATGATGATGATGATGATGCAGATGATGATGATGATGATGATGAAGATGATGGTGATGAAGATCACAACGATGATTATGAAGATGATGAAGATGACGATGAGGATGAGGATGATGATGAAGATGGAGATGACGACGATGATGACGACGACGATGATGATGATGATGAATATTTCATCATCATCATCTTAATCATGATATTCATCACCATCATGATCAACATCATCATCATCGCCTTCATCATCATCATCATCATCGTCATCATCACTCTCTCTTCTATGGTTATACCCCTCTCTCTCTCTCTCTCTCTCTCTCTCTCTCTGTAAACCCCCTCTCCCTCTCCCTAACCTCTCCCCCATCCCTAACCATCCTACTCTTTTTATCTCCCTGCTACTCCCCCTAGCCCAAAACCCCCTCCTCTCCCTATCCCTTACTAACTCGAGCTCTCTCAGACTCTCTCCCTTCCCTACACCTCCACCTACCTCTAACCACACCTTCCATCTCTCTTTTGCATTCCCTACAACCAACACCCTCTCCTCTCTCGCGCTCTCTCTCCCTCCTCCCCCCCAACCATTACTAACGCCCTCTCAGTCTCTCTCTCTCTCTCTCTCTCGCGAACCCCCCTCCTAGCCCCTTACCCATACCTAACCCCCCCTCTCTCACTCTCTTTTCCTTGCTTCTACACCTCTATCTCTCTCCCTCTCTCTCTCTCTTTCTCTCCTAATCCCCCTTTCCCTACCACTACATGATGATGGAGATGACGATGATGATAATGATGATGATCATCATCATCATCGTCCTCGTCATCTCCATCATCGTCGTCATCTCCATCATCATCTTCATCCTCATCATCATCCTCACCACCATCTGCATCATGATTGATGATTGGTCATCATTATCATCATCCTCTTATTTATGATCACCACCACCACCACCATCATCATCATCAGCATCATCATCATCGTCATTGTTTTCATCATCTTCATCACCATCATCTTCATCTTCATCATCCTCATCATCATATCCATCATCATCTTCATCATCATCTTCATCATCATCATCATCCTCATCACTGTCTTCAACATCATCATCGTCGTCGTCATCATCATCGTCGTCGTCATCATCATCATCATCATCATCATCATCATCTTCATTAACATCATCTTCATCCTCATCATCCTCGTCATCATATTCATCATCATCTTCATCATCATCATCATCATCATCATCCTCATCACTGTCTTCAACATCATCATCGTCGTTGTCATCATCATCATCATGATCATCTTCATTAACATCATCTTCATCCTCATCATCCTCGTCATCATATTCATCATCATCTTCATCATCATCATCATCATCATCATCATCCACATCACCATATTCATCTTCATCATGATTGATGATTGATCATCATCACCATCATCATCACCATCATCATCCTCATCACCATCTTCATCATGATTGATTCATCATCATCAACAGCAACACCAACATCATCATCCTCTTCTTCATCATCACCATCATCATCATCATCATCATCATCATCCTCATCATCCTCGTCGTCATCATCATCATCATCATCATCATCATCATCACCATCACCATCTTCATCTTCATCATGATTGATGATTCATCATCATCATCATCACCATCATCATCGCCATCGTCTTCTTTATCATCACCATCATCATCCTCATCACCATCTTCATCATGATTGGGTATTGATCATCATCATCATCATCATCGTCACCACTCTCTCTTATATGGTTTTACACCTCTCTCTCTCTCTCTCTCCCTCTCTTTGTAAACCCTCTCTCCCTCTCCCTAACCTCTACCCCATCCCTAACCATCTTACTCTTTCTATCTTCCTGCTACTCCCCCTAGCCCAAAATCCCCTCCTCTCCCTAGCCCTTACTAACCTGGGCTCTCTCAGTCTCTCTCTCTTCCCTACACCTCCACCTACCTCTAACCACACCTTCCATCTCTCTTTCACATTCCCTACAACTAACACCCTCTCCTCTCTTGATCTCTCTCTCCCTCCTTCCCCCGCAACCATTACTAACGCCCTCTCAGTCTCTCTCTCTCTCTCTCTGTCCCCCTCGCTAACCCCCCTCCTAGCCCCTTACCCCTAACTAACCCCCCCTCTCTCACTCTCTCTTCCTTGCTTCTACACCTCTCTCTCTCTCTCCCCCCCCCCCTCTCTCTCTCCTAATCCCCCTTCCCCTACCACTACATGATCATCATCATCATCATCATCATCATCATCATCATCATCATCGTCATCCTTGCCATCTCCATCATTGTCTCCATCTCCATCATCATCATCATCTTCATCGTAATCATCATCCTCACCACCATCTGCATCATGACTGATGATTGGTCATCATCATCAGCAACAGCAGCAACATCATCATCATCATCATCATCCTTTTCTTTATGATCAACACCATCATCATCATCATCATCATCATCATCATCATCGTCGTCATCTTCATCACCATCATCTTCATCTTCATCATCCTCATCGTCATATCCATCATCATCTTCATCATCATCATCATCCTCATCACCGTCTTCAACATCATCATTGTCATCATCATCTTCATCAACATCATCTTCATCCTCATCATCATCGTGAGCATATTCATCACCATCTTCATCATCATCGTCATCATTATCCTCATCACCATCTTCATCTTCATCATGACTGATGATTGATCATCATCACCATCATCATCATCATCATTCTCTTGTTTCTCATCACCATCATCATCCTCATCACCATCTTCATCATGATTGATTCATCATCATCATCACCAGCAACAACAGCATCATCATCCTCTTCTTCATCATCACCATCACCATCATCATCATCATCATCATCATCATCATCCTCGTCGTCATATTCATCATCATCTTCATCATCATCATCATCGTCATCATCCTCATCACCATCTTCATCTTCATCCTGATTGATGATTGATCATCATCATCATCATCATCATCATCATCACCATCATCATTATCGTCACCATCCTCTTCTTTATCATCACCATCATCATCCTCATCACCATCTTCATCATGATTGGGTATTGATCATCATCATCATCATCCTCTTCTTTATCATCACCATCATCATCATCATCGTCATCTTCATCACCATCATCTTCATCATCCTCATTGTCATATTCATCATCATATTCATCATCACCATCCTCTTCTTTATCATCACCATCATCATCATCGTCATCATCATCATCATTATCATCATCATCATCATCGTCGTCGTCGCCATCGTTGTCGTCATCATCATCATCTCCATCATCATCATCATCATCATCATCATCCTCACCACCATCTTCATCATGATTGATGATTGATCATCATCATCATCATCATCATCGACATCATGATATTCACCATCATCATGATATTCATCATCATCATCATCATCCTCATCATCGTCTTCATCTTCATCATCATTGTCTTCATCATCTACTACTCCCCCTAGCCAAAACCCCCTCCTCTCCCTATCCCTTACTAAGCCGGGCTCTCTCAGTATTTCACTCTTCCCTACACCTCCACCTACCTCTAACCATGCCTTCCATCTCTATTTCGTAGTCCCTACAACCAACACCCTCTACTCTCTCACTTTTTCTCTCCCTCCTCCCCCACCCCAACCATTACTAACCCCCTCTCTCAGTCTCTCTCTCTCTCTCTCTCTCTCACTCTCTCTCTCTCGCTAACCCCCCTCCTATCCCCTTACCCCTAACTAACCCCCCCTCCTAGCCCCTTACCCCTACCTAAACACCCCTGATCTCTAATCCGTAAACCCCTAACACCAAATACCTATTTCACCTCCTAACCCATACAAACTATTAAATAAACTATTGAATAAGTTTTTTTTTATTATTTCAATAACACCAGCGCGTTTATAAATATAGAAATGCGCTTGCGTTTTGTGCAACTAGGTGTTATTTAGCCGTGCACCAAACATATTAAATACCTAGAATTTTTTTTAATATTCAAGAAACGCGCATGTGTTTTGGGTGTTAATAATGCTAGTGCATTATGTCTGTGCAAAAATATTAGCAAAATGCTTTTATCCTCTAGCGTTCTGCGTTTTCTCCTCCCGCCTTCCCTATTTTTATGTTTACTAGATATTTTACACAAACAAAATGTTAAAGCAAATGAATTAATAGGAACAGTCTTCGAAATGGCTTGATGACTCGTTTCAATGGACACGTATTATCTAAATATCATAGCCATAGACAACAACTAATTCAAATAGTCAATTCACTACAACTAAGATCAAACTTTAGATAATATAGTTTCTATAGTGGTAAGCGATGCTATTTCAATCTAGTTAAATATCATACAAATATTTCGAGCAAATTTATGGGCATAAGCATTCCAGAAAAGATGGCAAAGTTTCAAAATGGTCAATTGTACCAATAAAACTAGGGGCACCAAACTAAGGCTCAAACTGTGTTTACGGACACTTGCCGATCAAAGGATGTCTGAGTGTAAATGTAAATGTAGTAGCCCCTCCGGGAAGCCTTCTTCTTCACCAACCTTATCTTGGACTCAAGTGACCTCAATGCCCAACCACCGAACAGTTGAACGAGCTATAGTTAAGAAACAATGGTCGAAATAGAGCAATTATAAATGATTTGATCAACAAAGCAAGTCGCCCAATTTGTAGAGTTGTTAATTTGAAGAAACAAGCAGGTGCAAAACAAGCATGAAGGAGTTTCTTAAATGGTAGTGGTCGTTGATCGGATGAATAAGGATTTTGATGAATGGACAATGCATAGCTTTGATTCGTGAGAGACCATGAAACTATCTTCGAGGGAAATCGAGGATCCTGCAAGATCTCGTGAGCAACATGTCAATTCAAGCAACTAGCGGGCCATATAAGGATGGTTATCCACATACTGCATTCAAATGAAGATGGACAATAGCATCATCATCATCTTCTTCATCATCACCATCATCATCATCATCATCATCCTCATCATCCTCATCATCCTCATCATCATATTCATCATCATCATCATCATCATCATCATCATCATCATCCTCATCCTCATCACCATCTTCATCTTCATCATGATTGAGGATTGATCATCATCATCATCATCATCATCATCATCGCCATCTTCTTCTTTATCATCACCATCATCATCCTCATCACCATCTTCATCATGATTGGGTATTGATCATCATCATCATCCTCTTCTTTATCATCATCATCATCATCATCATCATCATCATCTTCATCACCATCGTCTTCATCATCCACATCGTCATATTCATCATCATCTTCATCATCACCATCCTCTTCTTTATCATCACCATCATCATCATCGTCGTCATGATCATCATGATCATCATCATTATCATCATCATGATCATCGTCATTGTCGTCGTCGTCGTTGTCATCTCCATCATCATCTTCATCATCATCATCATCCTCACCACCATCTTCATCATGATTGATGATTGAGCACCATCATCATCATCATCCTCTTCTTTATGATCACCATCGTCATCATCATCATCATCATCATCATCATCCTCCTCATCATATTCATCATCATCATCATCATCATCATCATCCTCCTCCTCCTCATTGCCATCTTCATCTTCATCATGATTGATTCATCATCATCATTTCCATCCTCTTCTTTATCATCACCATCAACATCCTCATCACCATCTTCATCATGATTGGGTATTGATCATCATCATCATCATTCTCTTATTTATCATCACCATCACCATCATCATCATCATCATCTTCATCACAATCATCTTCATCATCCTCATCGTCATATTCATCATCATCTTCATCATCATCATCCTCTTCTTTATCATCACCATCATCATCATCGGCACCATTAGCATCATCATCATCATCATCATCATCAACATCATCGTCGTCATCGTCATCGTCGTCGTCGTCATCTCAATCATCATCATCATCCTCACCACCATCTTCATCATGATTGATGATTGACCATCATCATCATCATCATCCTCTTCTTTATGATACCATCATCACCATCATCATCATCATCATCCTCTTCTTTATGATCACCATCATCACCATCATCATCATCAGCATCCTCATCATCCTTGTCGTCATATTCATCATCATCATCATCATCATCCTCATCACCATCTTCAACATCATCATTGTCATCATCATTCATCATCATCATCATTAGCAGCAGCAGCATCAACATCATCTTCATCCTCATCATCTTCATTATCAACATCATCATCATCTTCATCATCATCATCATCTTCATCATCATCATCATCCTCATCACCATCTTCAACATCATCATCATCATCATCATCATCATCATCATATTCATCAACATCATCTTCATCCTCATCATCCTCGTCATCATATTCATCATCATCTTCATCATCATCATCATCATCCTCATCACCATCTTCATCTTCATCTTCATCACCATCTTCATTTTTATCTTCATCGTGATATTCATCACCACCATCATCATCGTCATCATGATATTCCTCATCATCGTCTTCATCTTCATCATCGTCATCTTCATCATCTGCTACTCCCCCTAGCCAAAACCTCGTCCTCTCTATTTCTCTCCCCTCCTCTCCCTAGCCCTTACTAACTCGGGCTCTCTCAGTCTCTCTCTCTTCCCTACACCTCCACCTACCTCTAACCACACCTTCCATCTCTCTTTCGCAGTCCCTACAACCAACACCCTCTCCTCTCTTGGTTTCTCTCCCCCTCCTTCCCACCCCCCCAACCATTACAAACCCCCTCTCTCAGTCTCTCTCTCTCTCTCTCTCTCTCTCTCTCCCCCTCGCTAATCCCCCTCCCAGCCCCTTACCCCTAACTAACCCCCCTCCTAGCCCCTTACCCCTACCTAACCACCCCCCATCTCTAATCCCTAGACCCCTAACACCAAATCCCTATTTAACCTCCTAACCCATAGAAACTATTAAATAAACTATTGAATAAGGTTTTTTGATTATTTCAATAACGCTAGCGCATTTATGAATACAGAAACACACGGGCGTTTTGTGCAACTAGGTGTTACTTAGCCGTGCACCAAACATATTAAATACCCAGGATTTTTTTTAATATTCAAGAAACATGCGCGGGTTTTGTGTGTGAATAACGCTAGCGCGTTATGTGTTTACATAACACTAGTGCGTTATGTCTGTGCAAAAATATTAGCAAAATGCTTTTATGCGCCCATGTTCTGCATTTTCTCCTCCCGCCTTCCCATCTCCCATACAGCACGACACTTCACAATTAACAATCAAAGCATTGGAGGAAGATCAAGACACTCCATCTTCACAATCAACAAGTTTGAAGAGGATTCTACAGTTGGCATTTGGAATTGGATTCCACATTCACAATTACCAAGCTTCAGGGAGATTCTACATTCACAAATTCAAGCTTCAAGAGGATTATGCATTCACAATTTCAAGCTTCAAGGTGATTCTATATTAACAATGTCAAGCAAGTTTGATGAATCTATATGAACACAATTAAACAAGAATCCACATTCCCTATTGAGTAAGCTTGAAATTTCTATTTTCACAAATGAAGAATTTTCTATATTCACAAGTGAGGTAGAAACTTTACTTTCACATTTGAGCAAGATTGATGTTCATCTATATTCACAATTGAGGAAGTATGTATATTGACAATTGAGCAAGCTTGAAGAACCTATATTCACAATTGAGAAATAATTTGGATATTTGATTAATTGAGCACACCCCTGAGATCTATTTTCTTAGTATTGATCATTGTGGTCATGGGGAATCCACGCAATCAAAAAAGGAAATCGGCAAGGAAAGAGAAGCCTCAAGAAACCATGGAAGAAGTTAGAGAAAAGAAAAGATTGGACATGTGGAATCGAAGGCATTCCATGGAAACTCATCCAATTCCAACCATAGATGATGCCACGGTTGTTCCTACCCATCCACCTCAAGAAATATGAAGAAATTCACTAGAGGGGCCCTCAATTTCAACAACATTTGATGAACAAGCAACCCATGGAACTAGTGAAGGAGTACAGGTAGGTGCTCATCGGGGGATGTTTCAATTCCCACATCAAGTCAACCTCAGAATATGGTAGTGAATGACTTGTTGGGTAGTGGTTATACAAGCGATGAAGTTAGAGAGGCATTGAGTGGAGGATTGACAATGGAAGAAGCAAATGTTATGGAGACCATCCAAGAGAATGAAAGACAAGGGGATCCTATGGAAGCACCGGAGCGTCCTGGTGATGGTGTACATGCTCCAGTTCCAAGACCCTTACCTCCATTAGCAACTGCATGTTGAAGAACTCCGAGACGTATACAGGTTGATGAAACTCTCATTAGTTCACATCAAGGTACGTTGTCTAAACGTTCTATTGCTGATCAAACTCAACAAATACTTGATAACTTTTTTGATTCTAAATGTGATGGGGACAAGTGCAAATTATTTTTATCATTGTTGAAATCTAGGCATATGACTGTTGTTAGAAGAACATTAGGGATAAAGATGTCCAAAAAGTTAGAACCAAGTTATCATATTGTTAAAAGTTTAGTAGATGCATTTAGTACAATTGAAAAGAAATCTCGCTCAAAGGATCTCAATGCGGCTCGTCATGTGTTGTCACAATCAATCGTTAACCAAAGCACTAGGGCACTTCGTTTTCTTAAACCTACATCCAAAATTGTTAATTTGAATGTGAAGACACTTCGTAGGTATTGTGTTAGAAGAGAACAACTTGAAACCGGTCAAACAGATGTTTGGTGCTTCATTGGTAGGTTGCCACGCTCTGATATGAAGCTCATTGATGCGGTAAAGGGATTAGTGCAAACATTTTGGCATCACAACACTAGACCCTCTTCCAACCAAAAAGATGTATTAAAATTGAGAAGGGGTTCAAAGGATCGTGAGCCACACATTAAACATTTTCTTGATATGACACAAACAGAATTATATGAGAGGTTTAGGAATGAACGTAACAAACTTGACATGGGCCAAAGATCCTTTGAAAAATGCAAACCATGGTATGTTAAAATAAACACAATTCGTAACACATGTTGTTGTCGATACCACATTGAGTATGGTTACTATTATGACACATATACATATATTTTTCGTGTATTGCATTATAACACTCTTTTGCAGGAATGCTCAACTACATTACCACCGATGCAATCTAGAGACTTCATTCATAGCATTTTGTGTAGCAGGCCAAACGATTGCTCATTTGATCAAAAACATTGCATAGATGGGATATGCCCAAGGTATGGTGGATTTGCATTATTGGAAAAATGCATACATGTGACCAATGAGCATGAACTTGGGAGGTAGGAGGTGAACTTGCGGTCATTCAAATATGTCACGTATGATATTGATGGAGGGAACGAAAGAAAAAAAATACAATTGGTCACTTCTCAGGTTGGTAATGAGTTATTAAATACTATTTTTTCTTCAGATTGCAATTTCATATGTAACAATCTATTGATATATGTATTTATTGTTGATCTACCAGGTACGGGTTTGCGACTTCATGGAGGAATTCTTTGAAAAGACAACATTATGTAAAGCATGTGCATGTGGCTCGTTGGTAAGATGAGCAGTTTAGAACGTGCAGGGATACATTTCCTATTGGGACTATCCTATCAGTGGTCGATTTTGCAGAAAACTACACTCTTCAACTGCAAAATGAGATTTAGAGTCAATACTATCACTCATACCAGGTCAGCATAATGGTCCATATCACCTATAGACATGGCGCAAATAGCACTGAAGACAACATGGTTATATTGAAGGAGTATCACTTCTACATAAGTGATGACAGGTGTCGCGACTTGGATTTTGTACAACACAGCTTGCAAATGTTCTACAATCACTTGAAGGATAACAGTATACAGATGGAACAACATTGGATTTGGTCTGACGGTTGTGCAGGGAAATTCAAAAATGCCCGTGTCTTCCAATGGTTGTGTATGCTCCACAAAAGGCACAATGTGCCACATATTTGGAACTATTTTGAGACTGGACATGGAAAAGGTGAACATGATGGAGCAGGTGTACATAAAGACTGCATTACGTAGGCAAGAAATGAAGTTCACAGATGGACCTATCATTCGAAATGCAAAAACCATCGTTGAATGGTGTGCTTTAGTCATGGGGGAGGGAGCAAGAAGGCAGGAAGATCACTCAACCAGGAAAGCACATGTACATAGATATTTTTGGGAGGTGGTGGATGTAGATCATTCACAGTTATATGAGTGCAAGACCATCCAAGGAACTAGTGCATTTCATTCAGTTAGAACATCAGACAATGCTATACTTGAAATGAAAACAAGGAAACTGTCATGTTTTTGTTCTCCATGCAGTAGTGGTGAATGAGACGAATGTGAATCCATGGATTGGGTTGATAGCTGGGACCATGTATCACTCTCCATTGGTTGATGGATAGCTACAAAATTATCCCAGTTGGTGGAGGACCAATCAAGTATTTCACCAGACTATGACCACATATCAGATCACGTACAACCAGGTTAGATTAATATTTTTACATTTTTGACAACTAGTTGTCTAATTCGTTGTGTATTTTTTTGATATTTTTGACAACTAGTTGTGTCTAATTAGTTGACTGAAACGTTGGAAGTATATTTTCTCCAAGACACGTATATGCAGTGGTTTCCCCGTGACGCAATGCATGGTGCACTGACTATTGGCTGGCACGTTGCATAGAGGGAAAGCAAACCCTAAATGTCCCATTACGGGACTCTAAGGCCAATGATTTTCTGATTGGGTCGATGGTTATAAAGGGAGAATATTTGAACCAGGTCTCCCACTCATTAGCTAGACAAGGGTATACATATGAAGATTATAGACGAGGTGAGATTTTACACCATTATACAAACTTAGTTATTGGCACAAACCTCCAGCTTCAAACAATGGCAAGGAAGAACTCATCAAAGGCACGATACTTATTGCCTTATTCCGAGCATGAGAGGTTGAAGGAAACCATTGCTATTCGAGGTGATCCTGATGGTCTAGTCGAATGACCATAGGTAAGTAATCTGGTACGTGGTTTGCTTGTTTTATTGTGTACTATGTTATAGGTATGTGGTGTACATGTATGCTATGATTTTGTTTCGTGGTCTCATTGAGTATTGACATTAATATTTTGACTATTGCAGCCATACATTGATAAAATGAACGAGCCATAGAATGAAGACAGTGGCTCAGATCGAAAAACCATCAACACCATTGGATTTGGGACGTTGGGACAGTGCTAGGGGTGCCCCTCTCCGTCGGTCCCATGGCCCACGTGTCATCTTGTAGGTGCATTCTGCAAACTAGGGTTTTGCTCAGTAAGGGACTGTGCAATTTTTTCCCACGGGGATCAATTTTGCAAAATCATCGACCGGGAACTTGTGGCTAGCATTCCCAGTTGGAACCGTCCTAGACACTCCTGCATGTATCCCCGAAACCTAGTTTTGTTGCATGGTTGGGATTCTATGTCCCCGGTAGCTAGTGTTTCCCTTCTTATGGTGAAAAATGGAATGGTGATGGTGACAACATGGGTAGGAAGAGCATCGTGAGGATGATGATGATGATTAGGGTGAGGATGATGATGATGAGGATGAGGATGAGGATGAGGGTGATGATGATGATTACAAAACTTTGTGCAATTTATCAAAACAAACATAGGACCATGAAGGTGTTGATGTTGATGATGATGATGATGATGAATATGATGATGATGGTGGTGATGGTGATGAAGATGATGATGATGGCGATGGTGATGATGATGATGAGGGTGAGGATGAGGAGGATGAGGAGGAGGATGAGGATGAGGGTGATGAGGATGATGATCATGATGATAGTAATGATGTAGATGATGGTGAGGATGATGAGGATGATGATCATGATCAATTTCTATTTCTATTTCTATTTCTATTTAAATTTCCAATTCCATTTCCATTTCTCAATTTTCATTTCTATTTCAATTTTCAATCTCAAATTTCTATTTCAAATTTACAATTCAATTCCAATTCCAATTCCAGTTTCAATTTTCAATTTCAATTTTCAATTTCAATTTTCAATTTCAATTTCAATTTCAATTTTCAATTTCAATTTCAATTTCAATTTTATTCCCAATTTTCCATTTTCAATTTCAATTTCAACTTTAGTTTTCAATCTCAAATCAATTTTAATTTCAATTTCAATTTCAATTTCAATTTCAAATTCCAATTTCAATTTCAATTTCCAATTCTAGTTCCATTTCCAATTCCCGATTTTCATTTCCATTTAAATTTAAATTTTCAAATTTCAAATTCAAATTCAATATCAATATCAATATCAATATGTATTTCATTTTCAATTTTGAAATTTCAAATTGCAATTGTGATCGGTGAACATTGATAAGTCACACATCAAATTTCAAATTTCAATTTCCAATTCCAATTTTAATGTCAATTCCATTTCCATCTCCATTTCTAGATTCCAATAGCAATTTCAATTTCAAATTTCAATTTTCAAATTCAATTTCAAATTTCAAATTGAAATTGCAATTGCAATTTCAAATTTCAAATTGAAATTGAAATTGCAATTGCAATTTCAATTTCAATTTCAAATTTAAATTTCCAATTTTAATTGCAATTCCAACTGCAACTTCAATTACAAATCCAATTGCAATTTCAATTATAAATTTCAATTGAAATTTGCATTTTCATCAAATTGGAATTGAAATTGCACATTACAATTGCAATTGAAATCTGTAATTAATATTTCAATTTGAATTTCAAAGTTTTTCAAATGTTTTTTTTTAATGTTAATGGTTTTTGTTACATGGTTACATGACCTTATATTGGAAAAAAATAGGCAACGTTTATGTTGTCGGTTTTATTTTGAAATATGTATATTTTTTTTCAATCCTCTTGGCATTCTCAAATGATTGAAAACAATGGGCAACATTTTTTCTTGCCAAAACATAGTTTAAAATAAAACTAGTAGCATAAACACTACCGGTTGATATAAATATAGATATTCATAACTTGAAAAAATAAATAAAACATAAATTTAAAATTTAAAACTTAAAACATATTTAATGTAACGTAACTAGTTTTGCTACACATGTTTTCAATCTGTATTTTCAATCAGTTTTCACATGGTTTTTGGTAATTGATAGGTTTGTAGGTCTAAAAATTAAGGTTTCAATGGTTTTTTTTACACAACTTGGTTAAATTTATTGAAAAAAAATGGCAACATTTATGTTGTCGGTTTTATTTCCAAATGTGTAATCCACCAGTATTTCTGCTTTCCAGTAGAAATTTAGAAATATAACCGACAGCGTAAATGTTGTCGATTGATATAAATTTATAAAAAAAACAACAAGAAATTAAATTTTATTTAAAAAATAAATAGGTGGGGTTTATGGTCCACTTACCTAGTGGAGTCTACGACATGGCATGGTGGCTTGGTTGCATGGGATGGTTGTATGGCTATGGTCTGAGGTCTGAGGTCGAGCTTCTGTTGCAATCACTTTTGTTGAAATAGGCTCGGGTCGGTTGCAGGCCTGTATTTTTTTTCATTTTGTATCAATAGCTCGATCGAGCAATTGCTCTATCGAGGGCTTAACCAATCTCTCGATCGAGGTTTTGATAGCTCAATCAAGGTGTTATTTCAACCCTTGATCGAGGTCTTTTAAATCCCTCAATTAAGGTTTTAATACCTCGATCGAGGGTCTGCGGCACAAATTTTTGGTGCTTCGCTTGCAAAAAATTGTGAACCACCTTCATGGATTAACCCATGGATTATAAATAAGTACTTTTAGATAGGTGGTCTCATAAAGTGAAGGGTGAAGAAACCAAAAGTGTTTGTATTGATGGCACAACTTCCTATTACATGTTCATGGAAGTATTGAACAAGAGAAGTTCATTCTTTTTATAAACCCTAGTAGAAAACATAATTTAGAAAATGTTATTGGATAAAAGATTGCAAGTCCTCACAAATCATATTCAAAGTGGATGGATTGAGGGTAAGAATGTTCAAACTTCTAAAGTTTTAAATATTACCATGGATAAATATGTGTTGCATTCAAATTCTCATGCTATCAATATGGAAGATGTAGTTATTCTTTTGGGATGTCCATGGATGGAATCAATTGATACAATTAATATTAATGTGTTAAAGATGGTTTTGAAGCTTTGGTACAAGAAAAATAATATTACATTGTAGGATATTTCTCTAACTAAATAAGAAGGGCCCAAGGGGGGAGATGAAGAATTCATTGTGGCTAAAATAATTGGTCTCCTTAATGACTCATAGATGAAGAGTCTAAGGATGAATCAGAAGAAGAAATAGATATAGAAGCATAGGAAGAAAATACCCAAGAAGGAGATAAAAAGGAAGAAGAATTTAAGGAGCTACATGACTCCGAGGAACAATAGGTTCAAGAATTAAAGTACGATGAACCAGTAGCTAAGGTTTTGGTATATCACCACCCACGTCACCAAAAAAGAAACCAATATGGAGGCACATGGAGAACTAAAATCAATGCATGGAGATATCATAATAAAACAGTGATAACATGGAATTAGAGGATTCGTTCCCAAGTCGAGATCGAGGTGGAATGAAGTAGTTGGATCTCATGTCCACACTTCATTAGGATGGATGGATCATTGGGCTTAGTACTAGTTGGCTAGTCGATCATATTATCTGGTTTTCTCCGATGTTTCAAGGATGAAACATGTATAGGGAGATGGAATGTAATGTACCTATGGAGTATAATATGGAGTACTGATAATGTGTACCTAGGGAGGTACCCAAGGAGATGATGTATGTAATGTGGTTGTAGGCTCACTTGGTAGTGGGTGGGTAATAAATATTACCACTAGGTAGTTAGATGAAATAATATAATAATAAGGGGTAGTTGGCATAAACACCCTAGAAATACTCATGAGAAAGTATAAATATAGATAAGTATTATTCTATGTTATCAGTTGGATGAATTTTTTTTGTACCAAGCATGGCTTGTGGAGTGATTATTTCAATACGAAGTATTTAATGGTGTTATATGACCTTAAGGGATCTTCTATACATTATTGTGTTCTTTATGGTATTTTTGAATTCTAAGGATTCTATATCATTTTTGTGATTCAAATTTTGGGTTAAGGACCACTACACAAGTGGTTAGAGCCCTTGGGACATATAAGGTCACATGGATAAGAAAAAAAAAACTTTTAATAGTAATTAACATCCTTCATATGGCTAAGCATTACCAATCATAAACAATCATATGCCACATCTCGACTATGAGCACAAATTTCCATTAATTATGGAAATCATCTATTGCACATGATTTACAATATTTAAGAAGGTTCAATGAGTAGATTCCTTTTAATATATACATTTGCATGGCTAAGCATAAGGGCCCTCGCACGAAGTTGAGGGACCTTTTAGATGCAATCATGCATTCGCAAAACGCACGAAAGTTTAGAAAATTGAAAACGCATGCGCGTTTCTTAGAATTAGGCATGGAAGGGCTCCGAGCCTACCATGTCAATTAACATGTAGGATAGGATTCCATAACATGCATGCGTTATAGTGATACATAACGCGCACGCGTTGTGTATCACTATAACATGTGCGCGTTATGTATCACTATAACGCACGCGTGTTTTGTACAGACAAAATGCGCTATCATTATGGACACACAAAACACGGTAGCGTTATGGACACACCAAATGCGCGCACGTTTCGTGAATGTTAAAAAAAATACTAGGCATTTAATATGTTTGGTGCACGGCTAAATAACACCTATTGGAAAAAAACACGTGAGTGTTTATTCATCTAAAAACGCGCTAGTGTTATGGTAATCTACACAATTTGCATTTTCATCAAAAACTTATTTAATAGTTTATTTAATAGTTTCTATGGGTTAGGAGGTTAAATAGGGATTTGGTGTTAGGGGATTAGGGGTTAAAGATGGGGGGTGGTTAGTGGTAGGGGAAGGGGGATTATGAGAGAGCAAGAGGTGGGGGGGGGAGTAGGAGAGAGAGAGAGAGAGAGGTGGGGTTAGTTAGGGGTAACGGGCTAGGAGGGGGGTTAGCGAGGGGGAGAGTGCGAGAGGGGGTTAGTAATGGTTGGGGGGGGAGAGGAGGGGGAGAGAGAGAGAGAGAGAGTGGAGAGGGTGTTAATTGTAGGTAGTGATAAAGAGAGATGGGAGGTGTGGTTAGAGGTAGGTGGAGGTGTAGGAAGAGAGAGAGACTGAGAGAGGAGTTTAGTAAGGACTAGGGAGAGGATGGGAGAGAGATAGAGAGGAGGGGGTTTTGGGATAGGGGGAGTAGCAGAGAGATAGAAATAGTAGGATGGTTAGGGATGGGGAAGAGGTTAGGGAGAGGTAGAGGGGGTTTAGAGAGAGAAAGGTGTAGAAGCATGTAAGAGAGAATGAGAGAGGGGGGGTTAGTTAGGGGTAAGGGGATAGGAGGGGGGTTAGCGAGGGGGAGAGAGACAAAAAGAGACAGTGAGAGAGGGGGTTAGTAATGGTTGGGGGGGCATAGGATGGAGAGAGAAAGAGAGAGAGAGGAGAGGGTGTTAGTTGTAGGGAGTGAGAAAGAGAGATGGGAGGTGTTGTTAGAGGAAGGTGGAGGTGTAGGGAAGAGAAAAAGTCTGAGAGAGTTCGGGCTAGTAAGGGATAGAGAGAGGAGGGGATATAGATAGAGAGAAGGGGATTTTGGGATAAGGGGAGTAGAAGAGAGATAGAAAGAGTAGGATGGTTAGGGATGGGGGAGAGGTTACGGAGAGGGAGAGGGGGGGTGAGAGAGAGAGAGAGAGAGAGGATGTGTAGAAGTAGGGAAGAGAGAGTGAGAGAGCGGGGGTTAGTTAGGGGTAAGAGGCTAGGAGGTGGGTTAGAGAGGGGAGAGAGAAAGAGATATATTGAGAAAGGGGGTTAGTAATGGTTGGGGGGGGGATGAGGGAGGGGAGAGAGAGAGAGAGAGAGAGAGGAGAGGTTGTTAGTTTTAGGGATTTTGAAAGAGAGATGGGAGGCGTGGTTAGAGGTAGGTTGAGGTGTAGGGAAGAGAGAGATACTGAGAGAGCCCGGGTTAGTAAGGGATAGAGAGAGGAGGGGAGAGATATAGAGAGGAGGGGGTTTAGGGCTAGGGGGAGTAGGAGAGAGATAGAAAGAGTAGGATGGTTAGGGATGGGGGGGGAGGTTATGGAGAGGGAGAGGGGGGTTTATATATATATATATATATATATATATATAGAGAGAGAGAGAGAGAGAGAGAGAGAGAGAGAGAGGTGTAAAAGCAGGGAAGAGAGAGTGAGAGAGGGGGGTTTGGTTAAGGGTAAGGAGCTAGGAGGGGAATTAGCAAGCGGGAGAGAGAGAGAGAGATTGAGATAGGGGGTTATTAATGGTTAGGGGGGGATAGGAGGGAGAGAGAGAGAGATTGAGAGAGCTCAGGTTAGTAAGGGCTAGGGAGAGGATTGGAGAGAGATACAAAGAAAGGAGTTTTGGGCTAGGGGGAGTAGCAGAGAGATAGAAAGAGTAGGATGGTTAGGGATAGGGGAGAGATTAGGGAGAGGGAGAACGGGTTGAGAGTGAGTGAGAGAGAGAGAGGATGTGTAGAAGCAGGGAAGAGAGAGTGAGAGATGGGGGTTAGTTAGGGGTAAGAGGCTAGGAGGGGGGTTAGCGAGGGGGGGAGAGAGAGAGAGAGAGAGAGATATTGAGAGAGGGGGTGAGTAATGGTTAGGGGGGAGAGGAGGGAGAGAGAGAGAGAGGAGAGAGAGAGAGGAGAGGGTGTTAGTTGTAGGGAGTGAGAAAGAGAGACTGTAGGTGTTGTTAGAGGTAGGTGGAGGTGTAGGGAAGAGAGAGAGAGATTAAGAGAGCCCAGGTTAGTAAGGGATAGGGAGAGGAGGGGGTTTAGGGATAGGGGGAGTAGGAGAAAGATAGAAAGAGTAGGATGGTTAGGGATGGGGGAGAGGTTATGGAGAGGGAGAGGGGGTTTATATATATATATATATAGATAGATAGATAGAGAGAGAGAGAGAGAGAGAGAGAGAGAGAGAGAGAGAAGGTGTAGAAGCAGGGAAGAGAGAGTGAGAGAGGGGGTTTCCCATCCTCATTCAGATTGATGACTTCTAGTGATCTCAAAGTGTTGGGAAGATTAATCTAAACCTCTTAATATTAACACCCCCCATCTTATTTTCGACATAAATGTTGGGAACCAATACTGTTGTAGGGGTATTTAAGCTTCACGATTAATCTAAACCTCTTAATATTAACACCCCCATCTTATTTTCGACATAAATTTGGGAGAGTTGAGGGAATGTGATGATGTAGGGAACTTTATGCTCATATATTGTATGAAATTGTTCTATCCAACTTTTTTCTATCAATGGTTTCTATTTCTCCAAGGATTATTTTGTGCATGGGATCCCATAATGTCATCTCTATCTCATTATTTTGAACAATTTCAATGGTGCATAGCGATATTTTTAGTGAATAGGCCATGGATAATTATTTTTTCCCGTTGTGTGTTAAACTTGAAAAGGAAAAGGGAGAAGGTTGTGTGGGGAAATATGAGCGTCAACAGGGTTGGAATTTGGTTCATTATTACCCATCAAACAATAATTTTTTCATATTTTGCATTTCTATATTTTTACTAAAAAAGATAATCTCAAAATGTACAATTCAACAATTAATTTTTAATAAAAATAAATACATTTTAATCACTAATACTTAGAAACAAAGAATATAATTTCAATGTCTTACTATTTTAATGAAAAAATAGCAAAGCATATAATTTATTTATCGCATTGTTATAAGGATGAAGTTTAAAAAGAGAATGGGAATTTTAACTTAAATCAGCATGTTCACTTAATAGTATGCATCATTTCAAAAAAAACTTCCTAAAATATTTCGAACTCTATATAAATCTCAACTACAAAAACATAAAATATAATTTTTTGTAAAACAAGTGGCATGAATTTGTTGTGCCTAAATGATTAACAGTCACGTTAGATATAGAAGAAGGATGTATGGAATATTCAAAACTTGAAGTCAAAGCATTGAAGAAGTAAGTATCCAATGTTTAAAAGTTTGAGAGGAAGAAGAAAAGTAAATGAGAAACCAAGAATGGAGAGATAATTGAACTCTATATAACAACTGAGCAATCTTGGGTAGTTTTATTTCTATTTTCATCGTTATTTAAAAAACAATAATACCTATATTTACAAATAATTTTATATAAAGATTTCAAAATTTTTACCAAATTTAAAGAAATTTAAAGGAAATATATCATAAAACAATTAAAGAAATGAAAAGGAAATATCTCTCTTTATCAAAATATGTCATAAAACAATTAAAGAAATGAAAAGGAAAAAATAGATTTAAATCATACAATCTCCTTGCTTAATCACCATTTAACTTTATGCTCCTATGCCCCCATGGACCTAAAGGAAAAACAAAACCACTAAACCTTTAGATTGCTGCACCATTTTTGTTACATTGCAAATTAATTTTGAAGAAATAGATGTTTCATTTCACATTGCATTGTTTGGGTTACTATGTTGAATAGGATAGTGCTTTGAGTTCAATTATGGAAGGGTAGAGTAGAAAAGAGAGAAAGCTTGCTTGGGAGGTTGGAAGTTAGCATGGATTTTTTACCTTCCCAACACACCATAGAAACTATTAGCATGTCTATGATATGCATATTCATTTATCCCTTGGTAGAAAATTTATAAATGACTATTAGCTAATGCGAGAAATCAACATAGTACAATTCCTTACTTGCAATACACTGGACTTCAATATTCACAAAGAAATTGGTGTTTTAGCATGTGGGTATGAAAAAATTTCAACTATATCCGATGGGAAAAATGGCTCATAACAAACATTTTCCCCTTAAATTTCAACACTGCACTAGTCTCTCATTCATTTGGTCTCCAATGAGATCGAAGAAGAAACAAAATAAAGAGAAGAGCGAGAGATAGAAGAAAGACAAAAGTAAGCAACTACACTTATAAGTTACTTATGGGGTGGGGGGCTTGAAGCTCTCTCTAGTTACCTACATTATACGATGAAATTCATTACTTGAGTTGTAGTGGAGAGAGGATGAAATTTTTAACCATTGTGGAAGATATGGTTCTAGCTTAACTTTTCTAGGTAGATTCATGGAGAAGGAGAATCGAGATAGAGAAAAGGATTTTAGTGATTAAAAGTAAGAAGAAAGACATTAAAAAAAGAAGGACCATTTTAACTTTAGTTTTAGTCTAGGCTATATAACACTATGAGAAAAATAAAAGAGTTGCATTTGAAAATTATAGTACGTAGAAAACAAATATTTGTCCAAAACTATATTAAAGAGATAAAGTCCAAGAAAGATTTACAATTATAGACACAATTGTGTTTAATATTATTAAATGTAACGACTAATGAACATGACACTTTCCAACAACCGGCAGATACAAGAATGTTAATATACATTTTATATGATCACTAGTAGAATGTCACTTTCATATCATCATTGGTAGGCATTTGAAGAGAAGAAGGTACAATAGAGCTGTAGTACCTTTTATATGATCAGTAATGAAAATTTAAACACAACTTAAGGTTGGGTTCAAAAACTAAATTTACGGCAATGAAATTGAAACGATTGATGAATACACTGCGTGAAGTACGGATACAAAGCATGCTTGGGGATTAAACTAATCGGATTTCAAGGATCATCTTCAACAAGAACGAGTTATGAAAGTCTAAGAACTTAGAGATCGAAAGATATAATAAATATTTTATTTATTACAAATATACATGTGTGTTTATTTGTAACCTAAGCTCATCTTCCCTCTTGACTGCAGTTATATTTTAAAATAAGTGCAAGATTTATCTTAAAAATATGGATATGGTGAAGATGGATATACCAACGTGGATGTCTTCAAAAATCAGTACGAAACGCGCCTACATTCATTTCATTTTCTAGAAGATTAGGAGATACCCAACTTCCCAAATAGACCAAGTCCTTCCATCATTCCATGTAAAGTCCATGTCGTTCGAAATAAATTCAATAGAAGTACGCGTAACGCACATGCTATTAAGTCGGCGTGCTTAAAAATAATGTCCAAAATTGAGCACGTGCCCAATATGCATGGGCCTCGACCGTTACGTATTATTCCAAATTGAGATGCCTCGACGGAAACTTCGTTGACTTGTTCCTTACCTATCGGATGGATACATAATACCAGATCGAGATGAAGATAGCCTGTTTTGTATGGATACAATTTATGTGGAACATTAATGCTTTTATTAATATGAAATCTTTTACAAATTAGCATTTAAAGAACCGGATAGAAAACTAACATTGCTCAAATATTCTTCTACTCTGATTTTTCAAGCAGAACATTTTGTTTTTCCTTCTTATACACAAAGAAACACCGATGTGACCGTCTAGGGGTAACTAATTAATCAACCTGATTAAACCCTTCTTTTAAAACTTGAATGTTTTAAAAAATGGTTTCAACTTAAATGTATTGTATTAACAAAAAAACGGATTGTTGAGTGCAAGAATGAAAATGTTGACCCATGCAAACGAAAGTATTAACATTGTGGATGAAACACATATGACCCTTTCCTACACTATGATAGAGGAGAAATTATGAGCATATACAAGTTCTTCAGGCCAACCTTGAAGATAATTCCAGAAGATGATTCTAATTCTTGCAGTGTAAGTTGGACAATGAAATTTCCCATCGGACTCAATCAAGGAAGCAACAATCAACATGTTTAAGCCTGCCTAAGGATATCAACACAGCTTGAGCATCAATAGATGGAAGAATATGACTATTATAAGAAATCTATGTTTAATATAATAAAATAATGGGTCACAGTGTTGATCGCCCAAGCATTGTTTTGGTAGGTCTATTTAAGATATGGAATTTGAGTTATTTCTATTTTTCTAGGCTTTTGTTATATTTTTCAAAATGCAATCTTTCCATATTTGGTGTGGTATTTCTTATGTATATGTGAGTTACGATTCTTGTTAACACAAGCTCCGACTATATCAAATTTTTAATTTGTTTACTTTGGGTCGTGGATTTTGGGCTATAATTGAACATTTGAGAATTAACGTTTGATGGGATTTTTATAAAGCTAAATCTTAGAACTATTCAATCATTTAATATTATTTTCTAATACAAATCCATTCTCTAATGTACTAAAATGAAAGAGTCCATCAATGTCATGTAGCACCAAAAGGGAAAAGGCCAATAAGCCATTAAGCTTATTATATAGAGATTAAGCTGAATATACTGAAAAGTTTAGAAAAAAATTTCATCTCTTATGGAATTTTGTTTTAGTGATCACATTGTAATTTAACTTTTAAGAATTTAACTATTCATTAATCATTAATATGAAAGAGTAACTAGCTAGTGATATGATACATTGTTAAGGCACTCTTTGTAATTTAGTGGATTCAAAATTTTATTAGCTATATGTTCCCAAGTGGATCACCCTTAGTTCACCTAGGGATATAGTGCTACCAACAGAATCAACCCACTATCAATCTACAAACTTAGCCCTAGTTATAGATTTCCATTGTTATATATATATATATATATATAAAATAACATGGTATTCAATGATAATTACTATATTATCTTATTATCTATAACATCACCATGAGAAGACAATGACTTCATTCTATATGTTTTTTCATATAAATAAACATCGTTAGTTCACCTAGAGATATAGTGCTAACAACCGAATCAACCCACTATCAAGCTACAAACTTAGCCCTAGTTATAGATTTCCATTGTTATATATATATATATATATATATATATATATATATATAACATGGTATTCAATGATAATTATCATATTATCTATAACATCACCATGAGAAGACAATGATTACATTTTCGATTTTTAATTCTATATGTTATTTCATATAAATAAATATAAATTTAAATAAAATAATTAAATGTAAAAAATCATTTTAAGTATATTTGTGATTATTATTATACAATGTTAACACTATTTACTCAACATTAAAAACAAATACAGACAAATACATAGATTGAGGCCAATTATTAAATTGTATTTTTTCATTGTTATATCATATGTTATTTTTAAATTTAAAATATATTTCATTTATAATGAAGAATAAAAAATATTTTGAAATTTTGAAAAGTGTGTATAATTTTTATTTTTTAAAATTTAAAACATATATTTTTAGGATATATATTTTTAATCTTAAATATTTTTTTTATATATGTTATATGTAGATCTTTATATTACCATAATCAAAATATACAGAGTCAAGGATGAGTCCGGTCCTCTCACCATGGAGAAAAAAGACCCATGAACTATTTGGAAATGTATCTTCGAAACTGAAATATACGATAAAATAAACCTAGCATTGCTATAGAGAGTCCTGGGGAAAACTGTGTCTAAACAAAATAACTGAACTGTCTCATACAAAATGACTGGATAAACCGAAATATAAACAATAAGATGAGCATTGACAGTACTCATTAATCGCTATGGTATTCTTTCTGAATTGGATGTATAGTAAGGTCTTTGGCAAGAGTGATGCCAAATCTATGGACGAATTGCTGCTGATTGTAGAGCAGTTGCTTCAGCATGTCCTGGAGATCGTCGAGCATCTGTGGGCGAATTTCTAAAGTTAAACTAATTTTCTTGTTAAAATGATTCAATTCGTCCCGTAGTTAGACTCATTCTTTTATAACGGTTGTATGGTCGAATACAAGGAGATTTATATGATACCTCTTGGTTCAAAAACATTTTTTAAAACATGTGTGAGTAAATTTGACACTTTTGCTCTATTTTTTAGATTTTCTTTTTTTAGAACAGCACAGTTTAGATTAATTTGTATTTTTTTAGAGGAAATATGTTAATACTTGTTTTTGTGTAGAATTAAGGTATGATGAGATTATATATTTCATTCAATTATTACATAGGGGTTTAACAAGAGCATCATATCACTTACAAAAGCATCATGTCACTTACAAGAGTTGAACCTAATTCACTCAATCATTACATAGAAACTCAACAAGAGCATCCTGTCACTTACAAGAATTAAACCTAGAATGTAGGAAAATAACGATCATTTCTACTAACCACCCAAACTATATCCTTACCTTTTAAAACAACAACATAACATCCATTAAACAATTTAGTTGTAATTTGGAAAGATGTCTCACCTCTTTGGTGAGATACAAAATTCAATTGAACACTCTAGTATAAAATAGTACTTCAAATACTTATCATTTAAAAACATTTATTATTACTCAATTCAATTCAGTATAAGTCACAACTTAAAACTCCCAAACTGTCGGCATAATATAATATTCAATTAAACAGTGTAGCGCAGGCATCAAACTTCGTAAATACAAAATTAATAATAAAGTGTCCAATGGACTGAGCTAATCATAGATTCCAGCTTAATTTGAATAGTAAAGTTTTACATTTCATTACGAAAACTTGCGAGAATAATCAATAAGAATTTATCAGCCCTGGTGGGGATCATAGTCTGCATCGGGAGATCTAGGAGATCTAGCAGGCCATGTCCATTTGCCGTTTGCAGTTTTGACTAGGCCTTTATTTCCTTCATGCCACCACTGGGATGGGATATGAAGGTTAACAATCAATAAATCGCAGCTCTTGTTGACAAGAGCTGGATCTCTGCCTGAAGATTTGAAGGACTTGTTCTCCCCTACATAGCCATCCAGTAAATGGAGATAAACTTCTAAATTATGAAAGTCTGACAGGTTATGAGTGGACTTCAAGAAAGGGGAGTTCTCGTTTTGCAGAGAAAGCTGGATGCCCACATGATAATATGTCCAGGGAAGCCAATTGAGTACTTTGCTGAGCCATCCCATGCTCTCATTTATTAAAAGCCCGGGGACGCTAGGAACCACATCGTTCTTGTTCACCAACCTCAGAACATTGACGCCAATCTCCTCCATACGTTGGGCGAATGTTGCGTTTCCTACACGGGGAGAGGCGAAGGCAAACACTGTGACGGGGGTAGGTATACACATATTCTCCCTGTTGACCGTCTGTTTGACATCATATGCACTTAACGTTGCAAGCGCAGCTCCCAAGCTGTGTCCTGTCAATGTGATACTCAACCTCTCGTCCTTGTATTGTTTCAGCAGACGTGTTATCTCGCCTAGGACAATATCCCTGGCGCTTCTACTGCATTTTTTAGAACCTTCATCTGTCGAAGTATAACAAGACAGAAATCCCTTTTCTATTCGGACGTTTGGATCTGGAATTTGTTGTGCATTGACATGATCTAGTGTAGGGGGAAGTGGAACTAATATATCTTTGAAATTTTGGATCCATTCTTGAGCCGTTCTCGTTCCTCGCCAAGCAATGACTATGTCCCGTCGTCCCAGTCTCTCTATCTCAATTGGATCGGTGCAAACGGCAATAAAACCTATCCAAACGCCTTCGTCTATTGAATTTTCGCCAAAAGAGGATCGTAAAGCACCAGTATTTGCGTAGATATATTTGGTTACTTGATAACCGGAATGAGGGAAACCCATTTTGTGAAAGAGAGAGCGTTTACTGTGCTTACAGGTCCCATAATATTGAGAATAGTCTCTGTCATCGAACGCATCGTAGCAAAGCTGAGCAAATTCCCCGTATCTGAGAATCTCGGCTTTGAGAATTGGATTGATGGGATCAAGTAATCCTTTCCAAGAGTTGACACCCTGGATATCTCGCCATAAATAAGCAACTTGTGGTCGTCCTCCTTGTACTGGCTCATCACCATCTCCATTATTTATTCTCCAGGAAGGGGAATTCAATGGATACTTCATGTGAGAAGCCCACAAATCCTTTGTATAAAGGGGAAATGCAAATCGAACCATCTTATATGTCGGAGTTTACAATTAGAGTTCAGATGCTGCTTGCAGTGCTTGGAAACAAATTGTTGATTGCTTTCTTACGGTTTTTTCTTTCTGAAGGATTGCAGAGATAGAATCGTGAGACAGGGAAGAAGTAATCGAGAGACAAAGACGAATGGATGAATCTTGAAATACTATTCTCAACTCGGTATATAAAAGGAATTGTAAACTCAAACTTACTGTTCTCGGAATCATCTTGACTCAAAGATCAGAGTCAGACCTAACATTCTCGTTAGTTTAACAGTGACACTCACGATGGACAGTTTGCAAACATCGCTGAAAAGGCAATGCTATTGCCCGCTTAAAAACCTTGAAAGTTTGACCGTTGCAAAAGTTTCCAAAATTATATAAAATTAGCATATTAAATTCCACAGAGTAGAGAAACAGTGAAGGCTTACAGCCCACGGGATATATGCACACGCTTTGGATATTGACTTCGCGTTATGTCCAAGGACCTGGCCTGGCGCCCTCGATATAACATTGATAATATGTTGTTGAAGTCATATGTGATAATTTTGGTAAATGTTAATATTAATTAATATTTTTAGTTGAAAAATTAATTTTTTGCTATTATAAAGGAATAAACAAAAGCTAATAATACATCGTTGGTAATCTAAACTAGAATATATATCTCAACTGAATTGAATCAAAATAGATAAAATAAAATTCATCTAACTCCACTATCAAAACCACTATATATATCCATTATAATAAAATATTAATTTTATAACGAACATATTTTATTATAAATTTATTTGGTTGCCAACATTGAATGAATCAATGTATGAATACATATCACATAACTTTGTTTACGCAAATATTAATTAATATTTTATTATAACGGACATATTTATTATTAATTTATTTGGTCGCCAACATTGAACGAATCAATATGTGAATACATATCACATAACTTTGTTTACACAATTTTGAAAGAATATATTTGTTAATGAATATGAAAGATGCACATTCACAGGGAGGTTGAATCGTTGATGAATGAAGATGTCCATAGGTTCTGGCGCACTCCGAAAATAAGGTCACATTTCTGAGTAATATATTTATTATTATTATGTTATTTATATTCACACGCAGGTTGAACTGAATATGACATGGGTTGTCACGCACTACGAAAGTAAGGTATATATTTATAAAGTACTATATTTAGTCTAATATTATATTCATATTCTTTATTTATATTATTTCTATATGAAATTACGAAGATGTTTCTCTTATTTCAGGCGAAGGCCTTTTTAGGATAAGACGTGACTAGCACTGTATTGGGATGTATTGGGATTGGGATTTGCATTATTATTTTGATATCATTTTAAAGATGTTTGAAAGGATTAAATATCAGGTCTAAGGTTTTTTCAAATTTGTAAAAATTTAAGATTAAAAAAAATTATAGGTGGAGAAATTGGATTGTTCTAGGTGTTTGAGGATCTATGATGATTTTAAGTCATATCTATGTTCAACTTTGATCCCAAGAAAAATACACTAAAATACATTAAGACTAAACAATTTAAAAGTACTAGAAATCATGGCGAAAAATTGAATAACACAAAAAATTCAAAAAATGCACCACTATTGGCATCCCACCCTAATTTGTTAAACCCCTCCTTAGAAGCTCGCAAAGCTGTTTTAAATGCAAACTGCCTAATTTGTTAAACCCCTTCTTAGAAGCTCTCAAAGCTTTTTTAAATGCAAACTGTTAGTAGTTCATTGAACTTGTAAAATGCAAACTGTTAGTAGTTCATTGAACTTGTAAAATGCAAACTGTTAGTAGTTTATTGAACTTGTTCTTGGAAGCTGTCAAGTAGTTTTGAAAAGGGTTTTTAAAATCCTTGTGAAAGCAATGAGATGGGTAACCTTAGCCATGTTCTCTCCATATCCTTTGTATTTGTTCTTGTTTAACTAACTATCTATACGTACATGTCCTCCGTAACCAATTTTCGCAGGCAAGTTCCAGCAATTTACCTGTCGCTTCAACGCTCAAATTTCCTGGTTAAGCACTTAAACTTTAAGGGCATAGCAAAGTAAGGGAAGGAGCTTAGCAAGAGCAATTTCCAACCATTAACCTCATTGACTCAAAACCACTAGTAAATTGAGATAACGAGTCGGTGAAATTAGTAAACATCCTTACGCTCGTCATTCAAGCTCTATTGCTATGTTTTGAAGCCCTTCCAAGTTATGTCTCAATAGGGTTTTGAAACCAAAACGTTTTTGGTGAAAAATAAAGGGGGAGATGTTGTGGATCTGGAATAGGATCCAAGAACGTGCGAAAGGAACCTAGATCGAATCTTCTCTTTCAGGACTTTAGCCTAGTTTATGTTATGAAAGGACCGGCCATTAAGCGCAACATTCATGATAAGTATGTGCTCAAAAGATAACTCGACAGGAGCGAATTCAACATTAGTTACCTTTGTATTGATAGGGAGACCAATGAGATCCTGGCTTGCAAGTCTATTTTCATGAAGAACGACAATAGATATTGGATATTGGATATGTAAGGCGGGAATTAACTATAATGAACAATTTTCATGAGCATCCCAACATTGTTCCCTTGAAAGCCACATATGAGGAGGAAGATGTTCTGCATTTTTCCATGGAGCTCTACCCACTGGAGAGCAACCTAAGAATCGCAAATAAGTGAAAATTGTCCAAGTATGGTGCCTTGTTTCTCATTTTTTTGTAGTACAAACATTGTAAATTTCAATTAGGCGTGAATTAATCTAATCAGGAGTAAATTTAAAGAGAAATAATATTCAATGCTAATGTTTATAACTTTATTTACAAAATTATTTTATCATTAGTAATAGTCACATAGACATATATCCACAACATTAATAAATTAATATTTTTTAATTAATTATAATATAATAATTAATTACTAGCATTTGCCCCTCGAGGTGCAAAAGAGAAGGTCGTTAGTAAAAGAGTGAATTTTGTAACAATGTTAGAGACTATTTTTCTTTCACTTTAGTATAGATACTTTTTTTCCTTTAGAAATTATATATTCAATTAAAAGGAAAATTGCATACATATAAAATTGACTCTAGACTTCATTAAAAGAGTCGACCATATTTGAAGAAGGTGACGGACCATATTGATGTTTTAATTACTCTTTACAAAACAAATACCTCCTCCGACCTCTTGGACCTCCTCCGACCTCCTCGATCTCCTCCGACCTTCTGCGATCTTCTTCAAATTGATCGACTTGTTCTACCTCTACGGCCTCCTCTGACCTTGTCCTACCTCTCCAACGTCCTCTGATCTAATTCACATTAAACACAAATTCCTTTTGACCTGTCCGCAAATCTTATAAAGTCGATCAACTTTTGCATGGGGATATTGAATGATGCAATAAGTTAGATGGCTCAAATTTATTGTCCATGTTTAAATAAATTGACGCATTGACGCATAAATTTTTAATGGTGATGCAGATGGTTTTCTAAAATATAGTTGTTGCCGAAATAATTTGTGTTATACGTCGTGAATCCATTGACGCATAATTGCAAATGGATTGAATGCAAATATACATTAAGGAATAAATGTCATTTGATTAATGAAAATGTACAACATAATCCAAGCACAAATAATTCATTGAAGCATAAAGTATCAACTAAGTGTAGCACCAAATTGCAAATAGATATAGCAAGTAGATATGCAAATATCATTCATCAAATAACAGTAGTCCTATTTAATATTTTATGAGCATCAACATATAACTTTCACATATATTTGTAATCCGGATTGATTGATTTTATAGCAAAAGTAGAGAGCAAGTAAATACTTAATGCATACAACATAGCCCGACTGGTCAAGAGAAATTGTCGACTTAACCGACCGACATATCTTCACTGCTTCACAAAGCTTGTCGACTTAGATTGCAAGTTTTCGGCTAATGGGCCTATTCGATAGGTTCTTTTCTGAAGAAAGAAGGAGATGTGAAATAACTAAACAAAAGATGCATGACTGTGCAAAATTGATAAATATAGTTGGTAGTGTTTATTTATTTTTGGAAGTAGCTACTGCTTTTTGTTGTGCACACACCTGAACAATTATTTCAGCCGAGATAGATACATGGTGGTCAAAGTTTTCCCAATGGCGCAGTGAGTTTTGAATGTCAATCGTAAGTGTTGTCAGACTTGATAACTCAATCATCTTTTTTCTGTTGTCTTGCTCTGCAGATGAATTAAGTGTGGAGCAAATAGGTCAATTTTCTCATTGGCTACTATAAGCAATGTTTGGAGATGTGGTTGAAGTTGTTCCACTTTGAAGAGGTTGTTTTGGGCTTGGCTCAACCATTGCTCTTCACTTTTTTCTAATTTTCCCAATTTGTTATTTTCTATCAGAATTTGATCTTCGATGGCTTTGCTGATGCTGTCATCAGCTATTGCACATTGTTGTTGAACTTTAGCAATTAAGTCACTTGTGTATCGCATTTCTGGGAATACATTACCATAGTGTTTCTACCAGTTATGGAGAACATCAATGATAGTAGCTGCTTGATTATTATACTGCTTGATCTGATCATATGCTAAATTAAATGCTTCATATTGTGCCGACATGAGGGATGTTGTAATTGTGGCTTGTTCCTGTTGGTACCTGATCAGTTCTTCTCGCAATCTCGACACGACTGTTTGGAGTAACTGAAGAGCTTTATCAGGTGTTCTAGTCATGTCGGAGTTGGTTGGAAGAGAAACAACTTCTTGCGCTAAGTCCTGACACTTAGCCAAAAATACATTTTGCTCTTGTTGTAATTCGTGTATGCGGTCTTTAGTTTCTAGTCGTCGGTGTCATTGCTCTCAACTAATCGCATCAGCGAGTAAGTCGAGATCTGTTTGTGTTACTTCTTGTGGCTTATATGTCGACACGGGGCCGAATTGGTCGAGATGTATAGATAATCAACCCAGCTAAGAGATATCAAGGACATGTTGCTGTTGTTGTTGCAACTCTTTATTTTTGCATCGCTTTTCTTGACGGTGCTTTTTATTGGACTTGCGTTGAGATCATGGAGGATTTAGTTGTTGTTCTGAGTTTTTGTGTGTCTCGACTGCTTCGCGTGAGACTTGTGTTTTAAATTGTGCTTCGTCAATGTTTTGTTCTACTTGTATTGAGCTAGTTGGTACGCCTGCTGCATTTGTCGGGAGTGCTTCTGTGGCCACTGGATGATTGTCTTCTTGTCCTTGTTCCGTGGGTGGTTCAGTGATTTGTGCTGTTAGTTCGGCTTCTAATTCGATGGCTGCTTCACTGATTTCTATTGCCGGTTTGCATGTTGCTTCAAATATTTCTTGAGCTAGTGCTTCTTGTTCTTGAATTACTTTTGATGGACTAGTGGTTCCGTCAGCAGGGTTAGGGAATGACACGTTGACTTGGGGAACAGGGTTGGAAAGGGAGCTCGTAGAGAGTTGGGGTGTGGGGACATGTGACAATAGTTCTGGTATCAATGATTCGATTGAATTTAGAACTTCAAGGTCTGGGGGCTATTCTGGTGGATTGACGAGAGGTCGAGGAGGTGAATGGGCTTGTACCGACGGCTTCATTGGAAAAGGGATAAACTGTCCAGTTTCCTCGTAAGAAATGAGACTCGTCGGGTCTAGATTACGCTTAAGATGTCTATGATGCATACCAATTGCTTCTGGTGCTGAATCATTTGATGGGTTATTGTTAATGAAGACAGGTTTCTTCGTCATTAATACTTGCCATTTTGGGAACATATTGGGAATATTGGTTATGAACTGCGTTAGGTCTTGTTTAGTTTGAAATGTTTGACGAAGAGGGAGAGGAAGAGATTGTACAACATTTGAAAACTGAGTTAATGCTAGATGTGCAAGTGGAGTACTTAGAGGTGTAGCAAAAATAGCGTCTTCCATCATAATAGTCGAAGACATTGGGGGTGAACTTAGAGTCAAGTCGATAGAATCCATGATCATAAGCTGAACTTTCTTTTTAGGTTCTAGTCGGGTATGAGCTTCTTCAAATTCCAAAAATCTATTAAACTGCTCGTCGACTCGTGCTTTATTTTTAGCTCCATTCTCAAAAATTTGTGTTGCACTGTCGAATAGTTCTACCTCGTCTTCCTCAGTCGGCTCCTCTATGATCATTTTTCTTTTTCCCTTGCAATGCAATTGTACATTTCATGCTTTTCGAGCTTCTCTTAACTCGTTGGCTACCTGTTGAATGTTGTTACTTGTCAAAGCATATTCTGGGTTGTCGGAGTCACTTTGTTCATCTGAATGTTGGATTGTATCCAGAGGGTCTTCATGTGGTGTAAGAGTAAGTGAGCTAGAGGTTGTTGTTCCACTGTAGGTTTAACTTCATATACGAGGTGTGCATATATAGGTGGGCTTCATACTCTTCCTCTTTTTTTACATCTGTTAGAGGTTCAACTATGGCGATGCTTGCCTCTCGGGCCTTAGCAGGAATTGTCAGTATTGTTTTACTTTGTGTGCTGAGCTCATTGAAGATTTCTTCGACGAAAGGGTAAAAGTCCAGAGCTTTTGCAACGCCACCTATTCCTTGTAGGTGCCATACCTTGGTGTGATCCAGGTCAAGTTTGATGTGTGCCAACGGAGGCATAATTCGTCGAACATTTTGAGGTACTCTCCATCTAGTGGATAGATTTCTTAGGTTTCGAAACCAGACTTCGAGCCAAAATTTTACTGTTAAGGGGCCTAGCCGACTTCCCCCAAATGTAAAAGACTTGAAATTTTGCATTAACATGGGTCTTTCTATAAAAAAAGTCTTTATTTCCTCATGGTCTAAGATGCATCATAGAAATCCAACTAATTAGAGATGGGTACCGAATGGTCATTCTCTCATTTTGAAATTTGGAGCATATGGTTCGGATAATGTCGGCTAAGTAGTTTGCCTAGTTGTATTGTCTGCCACTTACTTCCATGTTCAGTAAGGCATCTAGCATTTCAATTTTCAAATCTGAACCGTGACCAGAAGTTGATAAAGCAGTCGAAACGATGCAAGCAACTATCTTAAAATTTTCATATTTCATCTTACTTATCACTAATCCTCGAGAGTTTTTTCCACTAGGGTCCTCTGTAAATTTTTCAATCAATTCTGGTGTAGGTCGAACGGGTACCTCTTCGCCTTTATTTGATAATCCTATAATCTTGTAAATAAGTGCACCTTTTATTTCAACTAGGGTATCAAAATATAATTTCCCATTATGAAATCTCCTAACTATGAATTGAGCAATAATATCCTTCAGTCCGCCAAATGATTCAAGCAGAGGTGCTTGCATGTAATTTAGAACTGTAGCAGCTCACAATTTTTCAGCTTCTTCTCTCCAATGGCCTTTTCAATCTTTTCTCCAAATTACAATGTCTTTCCAAGTTCTTCGCCAATGTGACTCCTGTACCTTAGCATTTCGAACCTTCTCCAAGCGCGTTTGCAATGGTGTTTGGGATTTCTCTAACTCACAGATTTTAGCTGCAACTGAACGAGTGCTTGTCTAAACCATTTTCGGCGCCATGGTTTATATGCAGTTATAAAGATCGCGGAGGTTTTCTGGTATTTCTTAAGTCTGGTTTTGCAGTTCTTGTTAGAAGAGTGTCCAGGAATCCTCAACTTCAGGATTTAAAGAAGACGATCACATCATGTGTAACTGTAAAGTAGATGGGTGTAATAAAGAGTAATTTAACGACTCAGTTAATTTTGATTGGCAAGCTATTCGTGCCTCAGTAATTAGATGCTTTTCATTTATGTTGGATCATGTGGGGTATGGCTAAGTTGACGATTGTAATGAATATGGTGATTCTGAGTTGTACGTGTGGCGACTTGGAAACTTCCATGTTCAAATTTTTGGTATTGTCGACTCATAGGTTTTATATGAAATTTGGTCGATCTCTGACGAGTTACACATGTGATCATCCTTCAATGAGTTACACATGTGATCAACCTTCGACGAGTTACAGATTTGGTCGACCTGATTTTATTTATGTTGAAGGCAGGGTTGCTCGTCGACGTGGCAGAAACAATTTTATAATTGTTTAAATAAATAATTTTTTAATTGTTTAAATAAATAATTTTTTAATTATTGAAATAAAGTGTTAAAATTATTTATTTCATAATACAAAACTAAAAAAATAAATATTCTAGAACGATTGTAATTATTCTATTTAATGATCTTATTTTTATTAATAATGCAAAGCTATTCATTCAACAATGATTACAAATATTTAAACAACAGTAGATTTGAATATATTTCATACACACAATTCTAAACATCCAAATTATACTACTTTGAAAATAATGACATCATTCAATAGTGAGTTCGTTTAATTTTACCCACTTTGAAAATTAAGATCTCCTTGAGTATATTGCGGCATTTGTTATTTAACCGACTAGTCCTTTCACACTTCGTTCGTCAACCTCAAGAGTTACGGGTCAATAGTTATTTTTGGTCGAATTGAAAAATATGATCAATGGTTATAAACGCCATGTAATAAAGATGACTAATTCAGTCTCATCTCATGTTTGTTTTATGCATTAATTGGTTGAGTCTATAAAAATAGTCAGCTAATTATTTAAAAATATGGTCGACATAACATTATCGCGACATGTAGTTTGAGTTTATACATCATATGGGTGATACAAAAAATTATTTTCTATTTGGTGAAGTCATAAGTCATTTTATTTGGAAATATGCGACCAAAATAATGTTTTTTCTGATACATGTAGCCTATTATATGTTAAATTTGAGTCTGGTCGAATTTGAAAAATGGTCGCCAGGTAAAGTTAACACAGATAAAGTCACTTTGTAGTGGACTCAACCAAACTTGAGCATCGACCAAAGTCGTTGTGTCTATATCCTTCTTAGAACTATTCGAGCTTAGAAGGCAATAACGAGGATCAGAAACATTTTGCAAATGGTATTAGATAGAAAATGACAGAATCTCTTTAGGAAACTAATTTATCAGCATTTCAAATCCTTATTAGGATTGTGATTGCAACGTGTCAAACACACTATTAAAGAAACAATATGTCCAAATTGAAGAACTAATAATAAATTAGTACAAAATTTTTTTATTCTTGCATCTGTTATGGGTTGATTTAATTCAATTCAGGTGGTCGGCAAATTGTCGGGTAATTATTTAAAAATATGGTCGATGTTTGTTAAAAGAAGTCGTGTTTGTCGGTGAAGAGTGGTTGACTGTTTTAGCATACCTGACAGGCGATTGCACAAGTTGGTGAAGAGTGGTCGCTGGACTCTTGTCGAATATTGAGTGATTATGGTGATGAAAGATGTTATGACCGACAGAACATATTCTTTAGACGGTCAATTTGTGTCGTTAGTGCCCAGGTCCGCTTCATGTTCAAGTCAACAAAATCATGCATAATTTTACCAACACTTTTCATTCGAGAAAAAAAAATGTCGGCTAGATTACTTGCTCATAGAGCTATTGGAGATGTGCCACGTATTTTGCAATGGTTCGTGAGTTTAAGTTTGTCTTCATTGAGGTTCATTTGGCATAGTATATGGTAAAGTTGAGCCTGGTGGAATTTGAAAAATGGTCAGAGATAAAGTAAATATAGATAAATTCGTTGAGTCTAGTTTACTTTAAAAAATCGCCGGTATAGTTTTTTTTATGGTCGTTTTGATAATATATGGATGATGATACAAGATTCCCACGACATTGATGAAACTCTAATAAGCCAACCTGGTAGTGGGCATCGTCTTCGATGGTCTTGATGCGTACGAGATCATAATCGTCTCGTCTGAATCAAGGATGCTAATGGACAGTCCAAAAGCATTTCGGATGCAAACAAATGATAACCCCATGGATAAAAATCCATGTCAGAGTCTTCGTATGTTTTTCATCTAACGCAAAACTTTCATCCAATCTGTTTCGCGTAAATCCATGTTAAAGTCATCATTTCTCACCCATGTGGAAAAGCCAGTTGGATGATTACTGCAAATGATTATACATGATCATCGTTATTCATATATTTTCTATAAACACTCGGATCATCGTTATTCATTGTTATTCATGTGCAAAGGTCTGAGTGTTTAGTGTTCGCGTTAATGTTCATGTTCGAAAAAGTGGCAGGATTGACAACTCAAATATTTTCAGGTAAGCTCTCATGATGAAGTGGGATCGAGAAGACAAGGTGATTTTTATACAGCATCAGGTGTGGTCCAATGTGGAGGATAATTACGTCCCCTCAATCCCTGTAAAATTCGACCACCCAGATGAGAGTACTGCCAGGGAGCCCGAGGAGCCTAGGAGCTGACAGGTGTATAAGAAAGTTCAACGAAGGAAAAAGAAGGACACTCGGAAGGCTAAACAATGTTCTCATAAAACCATGGAAATTTTCAGAGATTTTGTTATTTCCACTGATGAAGTGGTGCCTACTCCTTTAATAGAACAAGCACACATGGCATATTCCCTGAAGGTTGAAGATTTCTTTGACCAGCAAGGTCAAGTAAAATATTAGACGTAGGGTGATGAGCGTTCAAAATCAGTAATCCATGTGTGTGAACATTCCTTTTTGTTGTAATTACTTTTCAAAGGTGATACCTTGGTTCATATAGCTGTTGGTACAATTATAATTATTTTCTGTTACATAATTTGAGCCTCAGATCATATATATTTCCATGTAATAGAGATAGCAAAGGGTGAGAAATCAGTGGATTGAGACCTAGGAAATTTAGGCTGTGTTTCTGGGATATAATCCTTAATTGAATTACAGTGTTTGAACCTGGTTTTTAGGAGAAATTTATGCGTCATTTATCTTATAGTCTGTATTTTCTCGAGCCTTTAAAAATTGGTTGACTCTTAATTGTGTCGAGTAACTCTAGTTTTATAAAAAATATGATTGATAGTGGATTTGGTCGATCCTTTTAAAATTGGTCGACTTTAAACTGTGTGGTGAAATTGATGGACACGGGTCAGAAGCAAAAATGGTCAGGTAACTTTAGTTGTAAAAAAAACATGGTCGATAGTCAAGTTGATTGAGCCTTTAAAAATTGGTCGCTGTGAAGTTCTCACTTTGTAAACATTATCGACATATAAAATAGTTGATACAATTGGGAATAAAAATGGTTTGTAAGATATTGTTGGGAGTAAAAATGGTCGGGTCACGTTAGTTAAAAAAAAACATGGTTGATAGTCGAGTTGGTACAATTGATATGAATTTGTAAATTTGTTTTCCATAATATTTGCAAGATATGGTCGAGATTAAAATTGGTCGAATTGATGGACAGTTCATTTTATGCAACTGAATTAGTCATCTTGATTACATTTCCTTCATAGCCATTGATTATATTTTGCAATTCCACCAAAAATAAGTATTGAGCGAGAGTGGTTGACCAAATACAATATAGATAAACAAAGGTATATTGTAAAAGATATATGGAACATGTGCAATTTAGGTGAAGTTATTGCAAGATAGAAATAAAGACACTCTTGAACAGTGTTTATAAGGAGAAAAAGTATAGAGTTGACAAAGCAATCTAAATTATAAGTACAAATTTGAAAATTGCAAGATAGACTTTAAAAAATATGTGATTCAATAGAATGGTACAACAAAACTATATAATATACTATTCAAGTGTGTAGAAAAAAAGATGTGTACTTGCTAAGTACAAGCTAGATAGTACAAAAGTCATAATTGAAGAGTAGAATGATGTTGGGGAAAGTGTTTGTAAAGGTAGAGTTCAAAGCTTGCTAGGAATTGGACGTTTATTAAGCACAATGTGTTCGTTTTCAGCAAGACTATCGACAAGCGGAAATGATGGAGAAACCTCTTCTGACATAACAAGAAGCACCTTCAAATGAGCATTTGAATTAAAAGTCTCTGTCTTTATTGATAAGGTCAGAAGGTACTACCGAGCACAAACATGTTGAACAATTTCCAAGAGAGACGTTGTATCATTTGATAGGAGACAAAAATCTTTTGCAGAGACCCCCATGAGTTGTTGCACAACATAATCAAAAGCTATGATACCGTATAGTTGTCCAGTAGCATCCATGAGGTCAAGTTTGAGTATGTATTAGTAAGCACACTCTGCAAACTCCCCATCACATGTTGCAGAATGCCAAATATTTCCAACTTTGTGGGAAATTTTTTTCATGCATTGTATTCCATCGACAAATAGAGGGCATGCAAGGAAATGAAAGTCATTGATGTTAATATGGGTGATTGTAGCAATAATTGAATGCCAAGTTTCGTTCTCAGAGGGTTGGAAAGATTGTAGCACAGAGATGGAAATGCATTTACAGGAGGTAGAAGAAGGCGAGTTGGATTTTCTGCTCAAAGATGGGGAGGATGAACGGAATCCATTGTCAGCAAACCATACTTGGAGAGATTCAGCTTCTTGAATATCTAGTTTTATAAGGAGGTTGGTGTTTGAGATGGTTCCAATGGTTTTTCCATTGAATTTTGTAACACACCCACCTTTTATTGCAAGGATAGATGGAGTAGCTAAACGTCGAAGGTTTCCAAGTTGGGCACCCTCAATTGTGTAATGCTCCTCCCAAAGTGTTATATCTATGCTATACTCGGACATGGCCCTCAAGCCAACTGTTCGACGAATGGTTTCAGAGTCATCCCTTTTGTGTATAGTTGATGCAGGGGAAACAAAAATGACAATTCCAAGAAGGTCAACCATGGAATTGAGCAGTGTGGTTTTTATGCCATGGATAGATTTAAAGTTGAATAAATGAAAAGGAATAAGTGGGCACTCTTCCAAGCATCGTTGAATTGTTGACAAGGAGTTTAGGAAAATCTCGAAAGCACTCTTCAAATGGTTGTATGTTGGATTAACCGGTTTCACTGTGCCATTTGATACTATGTAGACTATGCCAACTTGTATTTGGTCATATAATGAGATAGCTAGTTCATTGAAAACAGATATATGAATCTCATCTTTGTTATCATTAACATGGTCAAACCCAAAGAGTTGACTAGGACGTTTTGGTTGGTGTAGGTGTTGATACTTGTTTTTGCAGTAACTTGTCCTTGAATGCTCCAAGTTTTGTTGGAAGGGTTGAGTGATGTGAATTGAAGAGTAGGTGCAACAACGTTTGGCGTTGGAGAAGATATTGCAAGCGAAGGGATTTTGGTGTCAAGGGCGTTCTTCTCTAAAATAGATGAACTGTTGTGCGCTGTAAAGCTAGGTGTCAGGTTGAAAGGGGATGGGTCTCCAATAATTGTTGTTTCTAAGGTGACAATTTTGAAGTTTCCCAATGCGATAGTCCTGGAAAGAAGAATGAACGTAAGTAAGTATAAGTAAAAAGTATGTTACAATTATCAGGAGTTAAAACTAAAATCGGTGAAAATGAAGATGCGGAAAGCAAATCATACGTTGCATCATGTATAGTGTTGCATGTACACTTGTTGACTTTGATGATTGAACATTTTTGGAGTTGGTGGTTATCCACAGAGCTATTGTAGCTAGTTGGAAGCAATGTGTCGTGCTTATGAATTCCATCAGAAATAGAGATTTGAAAGCGGGTAGTTGCTGAATTAAGAGAGCTTAGTCGATCAAGAGCAACAACTTGTACAAGTGGGCATAGGCCAACAACACCATTAAGCAGAAGTGAGACAGCGTTTTCGGTCAATAGAGTGTTCAGAGGCTGTAGAAAAAGGTGCCATATTGATATTAAGTCTAAAGATAGAAGATGTAGGAGAACATGACAAAATATCATTTGATATTTCATGCAATACATAGGAATATTTGTGGCAAGATTACAGAAATGAAGGGCTTGGTAAACAAAAGGGATTGAATATATACCAGTGGAGTATCCCTTTGTCTAAAACCAGTAAATAACTAGGAGTAAATAGAAGTAAATAAATGACAATCCATTGGCAGAAACAGACTCTAGTTTCCAACAAAAACAACAACAAAAAAATAGTGGAAACAGAGTGTAGTTTTCAGCAAAACAAAAACGAAAGAAACAAAGAAACAAAGAAACATGATAATTTTAGATAAATTGGCTCTTATTTTCCAATGTTAGTAAATGAATATATACCAATCAAGTAACATTTCATCTGAAAACAGTAAATAAATGAGGTAAATGGTCAAATACAAATTACAGCAAAAAAACAAAAGCTAGTTTCCAACAAAAAACAACAAAAAAGGGAAAATAATTATGGGTAAATTTACTCTGAGAAGCTTGTTTTTAAGTATTAAATAGGAACCGTGAGAACAAGATAGGATTGTCCACATACCAAATGACTAAATTAAATATTACGTTTCTACAAGGGCAATTTTCCTAGGAGACAAAAAAAATGAATATATACCAGTCAAGTAACCTTTCATCTAAAATCAGTAAATAATTGACATAAACAGAATCTAGTTTTCAAAAAAATGAATATATACCAGTCAAGTAACCTTTCATCTAAAACTAATATATAATTGACATAAACAGACTCTAGTTTTTCAAGAAAAAACATAAAAAAAGGCAGCAAAATCTTGTTTGGATGTATTAAAAGAGAAACATGATTTAGAATAGCATAATTATAGCAAGGGAAATGATTTTTGGTTTGAGAGGAGAACCTTTTTTTTAATAGAAAACAACAATCTTTGGATCCTTGACAGAGTTGCTGGTCTGTAAAAGAGAAACAAATAGAAACTAGTAAATAATTGACATAAATGGACTCTAGTTTTCAAGAAAAAACATAAAAAAAGACATCAGAATCTTGTTTGGATGTATTAAACAAAAATAGGATTTAGAATCGCATAATTATACCAGGGGAAATGAGTTTTGTTTGACAGGAGAACCTTTTTTTTAATAGGAAACAACAATCTTTGGATCCTTAACAGTGTTACTGGTCTGTAAAAGAGCAACAAATTGAAGGAGATTCGAATGCTAAGAGAAAAACTGAGATTATCTCACAATAATAGTATCAAAGAACAAAAGAATGAGAGAGCCTTTACCCATCGAATTTTATAAACGGTCAAGAGTAAACGAGGTGCATTTGTATCTGACCACATTTAACCATTGTTGCATTGAAATTTGTTCTCATATCTCCACAACATCGAATATCCAGCAGGTCCAATCTGTCAAATCCAGATATATGTCCATAGGCAGAAATCTATACTACTGAAGCAAAGTTCATAGCTTCGTGATGGATTAAACGCAATGAAATCAATGTTCACGTGGGTAACCTTATAGAAAGTTGTTCAATGTCCAATCCATCATTGAATGCTCAAGTTTATAATCAAAAGTATAAATCTCGCAAGCTTTTTCCATGCAGAACTGGACCACTTGTTTAGACTGTATCAACCCAAATGATGGTGAGTTTGGTCGAAAGTCGAGTTGGTTGAGGCTTAAAAAATTTCTCACTTCTTAACTATTTCGTCGAAATGATGGACAAATTCTAAAATATGTCGGAAGTCAAAATGGTCAGGTCAAGTTTGTTATAAAAAAATATGGTCGATAGTCGAGTTGGTCAAGCCTTTAAAAATTGGTTGACTCTTAATTGTGTCACGTAACTTTAGTTTTAAAAAAAATATGCTCGATACTAGAGTTGGTCGGGCCTTTTAAAATTGATCAACTGCTAACTGTGTAATTTTGTTTTCAATAATATTTGTAAGATATGGTCAGGAGTCAAAATGGTCGGGTCACTTTAGTTAAAAAAAATATGCTCGATAGTGGAGTTGGTCGATCCTTTAAAAATTGGTCGACTCTTAACTGTGTGGTCGAAATATGAAACAGTTGATATGAATTTGTAATTTTGTTTTTGTAATGTCCCTAAAAACGTAAGATAAAAAAAAAATTCCCTCTTCTTACTAAATTGCCTAACATAGCTTATATATTTAGAAGATTTCCCTACAATGATGTGAAAAGTATCAGTACTTGCAATTGCTATTTCAATGTGTTAAGAAAACTTCTATCAAGGTGACTTATGTCGATTGATGACTTACACGGAAGTAATTAGGATGATCATGTGGGTGTGAAGTTCTGTTTTTTCCATGTATTAATACCAGCAATCTCTATTTTTCTTACTTGATATAAATGCATGTTTGAAATGTTTATTTGTCTAATGTCCAATCTCACGCATGGTGAACCTGATGAGGGAAGTTGAAAACACCCTCATCAGGATGACTTACATGGAAGTAATTAGGATGATCATGTGGGTGTGAAGTTCTGTTTTTTCCATGTATTAATACCAGCAATCTCTATTTTTCTTACTTGATCTAAATGCATGTTTGAAATGTTTATTTGTCTAATGTCCAATCTCAGGCATGGTGAACCTGATGAGGGAAGTTGAAAACTTTGGGGTTTGGTTAACAACTTCTGGCGAAATCGCCGAGAGGTAAGGTGTGAATAGGGAAAGGCTTATGGACTTACTTAGCATTTATGCTAAAGTCTATTTATGTATTGGTTTCTATGCAGGTGTCCCTTGGTGGTTATATAGTTGGTAACTACCATATGTAACAACTTCTAGAAGTGGAACCATCCTAATGTTTATCATGGAGGAGTTGAGCACTTTGTTGATGTAATAATAAGTTAAGGGTGTTGTACCCATACAACTATATACATAGTTTGATGAATAATTCGAAAGGTAGTACTACATGGTGGTTGCAAGTACTAAAGGTGCATTGAATGGTCACGTGGCCATAGGCCAGCTGGGCTCTAAGTGCTTTTAGTGAGGGTTTACTCTTTGGTTGTCATTTCGTTGGTTTTGTGACTGAGAGGGGAAAGAATAACTCGTTGTATGGTAGCTACACATGGCCTCAGCTATGCTCATGGCTAGGGTAGCACTAGTGTTTTCAGCAAGTGCTGCAACCAAAATGGCCCTCACCAGGAAACTACGAAAAATGCGAATACTGCATTGTTTCCAGTCTTTACTCTTCGTTTTGAATTTATGCACAGACCCTAACTTAATCTGTCCTGTTTATGTTGACAGGTGTGGGGGTCATGGTGCGTAATATCTAAATTTTCAATTGGCATCCACGCTGGTTACGTTTTGGCATTTGAATTGGTAAGTCCAGGGTTTAATCACCCTTCACCCTATTTGTCTCGGTGGTTTTGGAGAAGGGTTTGATAAATGTGTAAGCGGGGATTAGTGATTCCTTTAGCTCACACGGTCTTGTAATCCCCATGGTGGTCGCCTTTGGCTTGACCTAGGGTTTGGTCCACAGTTGTAAATAGTGATTCGATGGGTGCATTGACTAAGGGTTTTGGACTTGGTTGCTTCAATGTAAAACAAATCGTGCCTCTGTAAATTATGGTTTTTGAGAGACTATTACTTCCTGTATGTATGTATGGAGCTTTCCCTTGGGGTTTTGAAATGGGAAATGGCTTCTGCACTATTCTTTCCTTTGATGTTTAAATGGCCCTGTGAAGAGATTTTGGCTACTACGTTTTCATTTTGATCGAGCTCTGTCAATTCCCAATTTCTAACATAAATTTTGTTTGTTTTAAGTAATGGAGCCCATGCTAGAATATATATGCCCTATCGTTGCTCTTTTCTGCGTCTTTTCCTTCCTATGAAGCAAGAGGATTTATGAATAGGAAAGAATGGTGGTGTTTCTAACCTGTAGCTATTCGTTTTGTATCTTTGGGAAAAGTGACATATTTACGGGGTTTTCGAATATTTAATATAAATATAATGTTGACATAATATGCGTTGATAGTGTAGGATGTCGTAGTTGTTGTATTTATTTTGGTTTATGAAAACATCTGTCCAGCATTGTTTTACTTGTAAACCTAAAGGGATTTGATCCCTGCCTTTGGCGTTTTAAGTATGGGGAAGAATACTAGTTGTAGGTGTTTCGTTCTATGGTAACGAGAATCGTTTGTTGGGTCAAATACTACTTCTGTGTAAATGATATCGAAATCTAAATTCTATGTGTTTCAATGTTTAAATCTATATGATGAGCATTTGATTGGGATGTGGTTCAATCCTATGACCTGTTAGTATGATATGTTAACAATTTTTAATGGTGTGGATTATTTGATTTCTGAAAAGCAAATTGTTGAGTTTCTTTTTCATAGTTTAAGTTGCAAGAATGAAAATGTCTGATACTACGTTTATAATTCGTAATGCTGGAAGATGCGTTTAAACTCTTGTAATGAGTTGAATGTGGTTGATAATCGACCCTTAGAAAAGTTCTGTGGATGATTAACTTGTTTGAATATGGGAAAACTTTTGAGGAAGAATATGATGTACATGCCTTCACTACTGGCTACTTTTAATTGGAAGTCTGTATTTGTTTTCCTGAAAGGGTTAGTAGTTTCCGAACATAAACCTAACTAGTTCTGTGATATGTTGAGGTTGTATATTTGAAAGAGGACTTTAACAGAGACAAATATAAAAAGTATTGTGAACATAAATCTTATCCTAGCTATACACATAATATGGAAAACATAATTTTAAACATTATTTCATAATGGAGAGGATATATATAATTTCAATAATGTTGCTCTGAATGGAGCGATCTAGGTGTATCTAAATACTAAGAGCAGGTTTCTAGGTTATGGCTTTGCTAGGATGTCTAGCATAGGAACCTGCTAGATGTTCTACTGATCCTAGCTTGTAAGTTAACAACAATTCTTTTTGTTTGTTCCTAGCAGAAAGTCTATATTTAAATGATTTAGGATGAAAGAAAAACAAGTCCAAATGATGCTGGGGTAGCATCCTGTGTTTCTTATCTAACCACTATTATAACTTGGAATGGAACATTCACATTTCATACCTAATTACTTTGTAGCTTGCTCCCTTCCTGAAGTAACCTGCACACTCAAACAATAATTAGTGTAGAGCCCTCTAAGCTCAGCTGACCTGTTAAAATGACTTTGGGACTACCACATTCCTCCCAACCTTGACCCCTAAACCATTCTGGTTCTATCTGGATCCCCCCGAGCTTGGTTCCAACATGCAATGAGAGTAGAGGCCCTAGATCCATTATTGGTTCAGTTTTGAGAATTTCTAGGTTATGCTGCTTCAGCTTCTTGGAGAAGAATCCTTTTCTTGGATTACCATAATAGAATGATAATGACCAGGAATGATAGATGATCCCCAAACTTGGGATCTTCCCTCTTTAAGTAGGGAAGTATTTCAATTAGCACTGTTGAAACAATCAGTTTCTTTAAATTAGATAATTAATAATTAAAAGGTATTATTTAATTAAATACCTAGTCCTTTTGAACTAGGACTTTTTCAATTGTTGGGTGAAATCACAAACCTAGGAAACACTTTGGTGACAAACGGAGTGAAAAAAATAGAGCGTGGGAGGATGATCACGTGAAAACAAGTCAAACTCAAACTCTAGGCAGAGAGTTTAAAAAACTCTAGGCCGAGAGTTTAAAAAAACTCTAGGCTGAGAGTTTGAACCAATCGCCGCGCTTTTTAAAAAAAAAAAACTCCCGGATGAGAGTTTGAACTCAAATCTGGGCCGAGATTTTGGAAGACATTTTCTCGCCCGAGAGTTTCTGGTCAACAATTCCAACACCATTTCTACAGAATTCAGAAATGTGTCACTTTAACAAGGCCAGACCACTGCAAAACATGGGAATTACATGTCGGAGTTTATACCAGTAGATTCATCATTCAATCTACTTTCTAGTAATATAATGTTTTCTCAATTTCATTTAGGATTACTATTTTTTTACTAAACTTTATCATTAAGAAATTAAGTGGCTGAAAAATCAGTCACAATGAAAATTCAATATCATCACAATGACGAAGCCAAAAAAATTAAAAAAATACAAGGATGTTCCTTGAAGTGTCCTCTTCAATGGGTTGGTTTTAGTTTGTTTGATAAGAGTAACATTTGAAAGAAAATGTGAATACAAAAACATGTGTCGATAATGCACCATTTTCTGAACAAACGTTGTTTCGATAAATAATAAAAAATAGTTCCCAAGTCTTAAAAAAATCGAAATATAGTCCAGGATCAAGTTTAGTGTGTCTATATTATGAACATACAATTTTTTTCCCTAAAATGAATAACCATCTATCAAAAAACCATCGTCAACAGAGGTCACTCATTATCCATACCTAAAATTTTCAAGTATATGCTGTTGGTTGACAACAAATTTGTCCCGCGATATGTCCATAAAAAAATTAAAAAAAATACAAGTAGAAAGCTAATTCAATTCTGTAAAACTTTTGTGTTTGCTTCAAGTTGAAATTCCTAAGGGAGATATGGGTTTGAAGAGGTCGAAGTTGAAAAACATAAAAATTAGCAGTTTTTTTTGTCAAAAACAAGCCAAAGTTGTTTCCCAACTTCATGTTTTCACCCTGTTTAACTATAAGTCATTTTGATTTATGCTCTTAACACTAGTACAAAATGAGAGATAAGTGACCATGCGACCAAAAAAATTGGTCACCATAGCTTTTTCAAGGGATAAATGACCAAAATTGAGAAATTTCAAGTGAATTGACTAAAAATGACCAAGATAAATGACCAATTTGGTCACGGGATAAGAACTAAATTAAAAATGACCAAGATAAATGACCAATTTGGTCACGAAATAAGAATTAAAATAAAAATGACCACATAAAAATTGGACATTTATGTGGTCATTTTTAGTTATGTCATTCCGACAGTGGAAAATGATAATTTTGATAATGAATTTGTACAATTTACTAAATTTTAACACTCCAAATGGATTCGGAGACCCCCTTTAGGGGGTCTCCGAATCCATGTGTAGTGTAGGGGTCTTCGAATCCATGTGTAGTGTTGAAAATTAGTAAATTGTAACATTAATAGTGTACACCTTGGATTATTTTTCAATACATGTCTTCTAAGGGATCATTTCTTTGAGGCCATGATTAGGAAGCATCTGAAGTTTGAACCAGTTTATGACTAGTTATGATCAAACCCAAAAAGACTAGGTCGATGGAGACGAGGTAATTTCATTTCATGATGGTTGGCAGAAAAATGCAGCAACTCAAGCTACTTGGGAATTATTTTTGATGAGTTAGTGGACCTTCCACATTGTTATAGATAAAGGCCGATATCAACAGCCACATAACATCACTTAGGGAAAGGTCTTTAAACTATCTCCCCACCCTATCTTTCCTCCATAACAACTCTAGAACTTCCCAATCCACATAGAATCAATCATGGTCACAACCTATCTCCCAAACCAACTCCCTTAATTGCGATCTATATAATAATTCTCACAACCACAACACCTATTATAATATTAAAAAACCATATATTAATTATATAATGCAAATAAAACATAAAAATTCAATAATTTATAGTATATTAATATAACAATAGATTATATATATATATATATATATATATATATAAACCATTTATATAACAAAGCATTGTTTGATAACAATACAAAACAATTTGTATAAAAATTATAATATATAACAATTCATATAACAAAAAACAACACAATAAAACAAAACATATGTAATAATAATAAGAAGTTGATATATGACAAAAACATGTTTTATATATAAAAAAAAACATTATAATGGTTTTTAATGGTTTAGTCCAAGGACTTAAAACCCAAAACACACCATATGGTACAGGTTCAGCACAAGTACTCCTCCATAGTTCTAAGTGATTGACAATGATGAACCCTCATTACCCTCATTTTTCTGAGTTTATCCTCAACCCTAACCATACCAGTGCAGTGAGACCTTAGTGCCAAATTTGTGGCCTTGATAGGAGGGGTTTTTTTTAAGTGAGAGGCCATTACTTGTCTAAAATGCAGGTTTGGGGCATTCATTAACCCACAATTGTTGGCGGTTCAAAATTGCAGTGATGTCATTTGAGACCCTAGTGCCAAATTTGTGGCCTTGGCACGAAGGGTTTTGTTTAATTGAGAGGCCATTACTTGTCTAAAATGCAGGTTTGGGGAATTCATTAACCCACAATTGTTGGTGGTTTTCAAAATTGCAGTGATGTCGTTTGAGACCTTAGTGCCAAATTTGTGGCCTTGACAGGGAGGTTTTTTTTAACTCCAAACCTATACCAATTTCTGGAGGAACTGGATCTGTCACACAATATGTTGAGTGGGGAAATCCCCCCATCAATCACCAAGTGATCCAATTTGAAGTATTTGAACTTGTCAGGAAACCTTATTGCCTCCGAGATTCCGTTAGAGATTGGAAATCTGAAGTTGCTGGTGTCATTGGATCATATTCATAACCATCTGTTTGGAGCCATACTTGCGAGGCTCGGTAATGCCAGTTCTCTTTCGGTGCTGCAACTAGATGGAAATTCCTTATCCGGACGAGTTCCTGTAGAAATTGGCGGGTGTTCAGCTTTGGTCTTGTTGTAAGTATATATCTCCATATCTCTTTTATTTCCTTAATGCTTCATTTCATATGGTGTACTCTTACCGGTAGCCATTTTACCATTCAAAGATTTTTACTGTATTAGATGAACAGTATTGATTGTATTATATTAGATGAACATCATTCACACTTATTGGGGTCGGGATTCTACTAGATTTTTGAGTTTGGATGAAATAAATTCACCCTGTAGCTACTTGTCATTGCTATATTTATCCCGCCTCCATCTTTCCTGTTTTTCCATCTCTTTTTTGGCTGTATTAGACAAACAACATTTTGAACGGTATTAGACGAACACTATTTTGAACTGGATTAGAGAAACGTATTTATAGTTATGTAGGTTTGGGCTTCTGGTAGGTTTTGCTGAGATTAGATGAAATACTAGCTATCCCTTTTGATTGTACAAAGTGTTCAGCTTGCACAAACCTTAAACACCTCTTAAATGTTTGGTAGGGTACTCTCGCTAGCCATGATTTCTTTTCTACTAGTAAAGGCATGTCTATGGTATGCTATTGCCTAAAAACGTATTTGAACTCCAAAACCAAATCGTTTAGTCTTTTGAATAGAGAGACCGACAAAATTTGTAGTCTCTGGATTATGGTTCCTTTTGTTGCATGAGCTTTAGGAGGTTCTTATCTTATAGCCAATGTAACAATTAGAGGGATTGCTTTTACATAGAATTGTCATATAGATTATTCTACTCAGACGCTATTGAGTAAAACTACTGAGAATTTTTACAGTTGTAGAGTAATCAACAAGCTTCATAAGCTTACAAATTGTCCTAAAATATCACTGATAGTAAGACTATCACCATCTTATAGTAACATCGTAACTCCTCATCATCATTTTATTCAGATGTTTTGTTTGGAAAGCACCATGACCAGAAATTTTGCAGTTTGAGCAAAGAAAATAGGAAATGCTATTAACCAATGCATCTTATTTCTGAGATAGATATGATGTCTGTTCATAGTCTTAATATAGCTTGCAAGTGTTATTATAGCAGTGCAACTTTTAAACACAAATAGCTAGTCTTCAATGATTTCAGCGTAGCTGAGCATTGCCAAAACTACAATAGGATTTTGTAAGACTTTGTAGCTACAAACAGAATGTTGTGCTCATCTATAGTTTTGTGATTTAAGTATGTACACCTTATGATATTAGTTATATATAGCTTTGTGGCTTGTGTATTTTGCCAGCAAAAGAATGCATCGTGTAGTCATAGATAGACATTTAGTAGATACAACTAAAGAAAGAGCATCCCTAGAACATCCACTTATAATCAAGAATAAGCATATACAGTTCATCTATAAACAAAAAAATGGACTAGAACATATTTTTGCATATTCATTTACAATTAAATTATCTATTGAGTCCAAAAGACTCAGCTGTCATTGAATCTGATGTTCTTGTGTCATGAATGAAACAATAATCAAAATTAGAAGCTGCATTTAAAGATCTTGATGTTACATCAAAATTTAACCTATCTGCCTCTGGCAAAAATCCCGCTGGATACTTATCTTTCTCATATTGCGATTTTGATGGGGTAGCCAAATCGCCACTATTGCTATAGGCTCTAGTGTCTGATATATCTGGAACCCCAACTGAATTCTGAAATTGCAGAAAGTCCAATTGGTTGTTACAAGTCCTATAATCTAAATCATCACTACATCTGCTACAAAGGTTAGGATCAAAATAACGGGTTTCTACATGGCTTGCTAGAAAGGAGGAAGGGAAAAGATAGCTGCTAGCACTCTTACTAAGTGAATCAGATAGTCCATCAATATCTTGAGTAAGTGGATTAGGGAGAGGAGTCAATTCAGGATCAGTCTTGTTCATTTCATTATATATGTCATCACATAGATGCTGATTTGAAAATACAGAATCCACGGTATATGCATCGTTTTCAAAATAATATTCTATTTGAAGAGAAGAAGGTGGTTATTTCATATGACATTTGGAACTAGGCATTATACAAGGGTCCTAAACCAATCCAGAACTGATTTGTTGTCCCAAATCTCCAAATATGGTCTCAAGAAAATCATCTGTACTTGTTGAATCTCTATTGCTCTGTGCTGCAAGCAATTTCATCTGAGTAACTGAAGAGAGATCCAGAATCACTAGATTTCATATCAGGGTAGTCTCTATAACCTACAACCCCGCTTCCTATGATTGGGGTTCCATTACAGTCAAAATGATAGTCTTCAAAATCAAATGTATGGGAGGCCATTGAAGAAGATCGTCTGTCAAGCACACCAATTCCTCTATGTCCACTATTCAATACCAACTATTTGGAAGCTTTTGTGCAAGGGATAAAATTTACTGTTGTTAAGGAATGAGTCATTCCATTCTTTGCCACAGCTGGTGGTCATGGTGAAGACCTAGGGAAGACCATGTGTTAGAAATCCTTTTTCTATTTATGGTCCTTATTTGTGCAGACATGCTCCTCTTTCAATGAATAAATCAAGAAAACAGTAGACAGCAATAAATCATTCACTGTAGCTATTTACCTAGAGTACAGAAGCATGTATGCCCCTTGAGTAAGTACCCTATCAAGCTGACACCTGCTTTACCTACATATATCAATACAACATAACCATAATCATAGTCAAAGAAGAATACAATGAAATTGCAATCACCGACCCAACCATGAATTCATTCTGGGATTTCTATATTCAAATACAATTGGAACACAGCAATGATGATTTAAATAATTGCAATATTTCATCATGGGTTTCAGGATGTGAATCAGGATGGCCGAGTGCTTTATCACAGCCATTTCAGCAACCTAGTCTTCATGTTTCCAATGAAATTCATGCTCGAACTACAAATTCTAAACCATGTTGTGAAGGGTTTTTCTGTCCTCTTGGCTTGAAATGCATGATTCGTAAGTTTGAATATATACTATGTGCTAATACACCTTTTGAATATATTTTGTTGGCAATGCCCAGCAACATCATAGATGTACTGTGATATTATTATGGTTTTATTTGAAAATATACAACTTATGTTACATTACTACACAGAATGATACATCAACCAATACATCTTATATTATATCTATGTTACCAGAAACAAGAATTGCAAATTAGAATGTGAAACGAATATAGGATGGGAAATATAAATTCTCAGGTTTCACTACAAAAAACATTTTTGGGCTTTTTTTAATGTATATGCAAAAATAATAATTAAAAAAGTCAATTCAAATTTATTCAAGTACATCTATAAAGACATTATAATCATAACAATATCATATAATCTAATATAATAAGAACAAAATTGGTTTCACTTGAGCATTAGGAGAAGATCTCAATACCTTCAGATTGACCAAAATTATGCTCTGTAATCTACATCAACATATCTAGAGTGATTCAACTGAAGACATGAGGTCAAACACAAACTGAATATTATATACTAATATGAATCATTGATAGATTCCATTTGGTGGTCACATTTCATCACAATTCATTTTTTATGCACAAGGAGAGAGGGAATTTCACCAATTATAAGTAAAAGAGATAATGTGCCTTAGGTTACCGTTTATAATCTAGATTCTACAGATAATTTTGAATAACACAGTAAGTCAAATAAGATGACACAACTCCATGATGCCCACTGGATATAATTTGAATGACCAAACAAAAATCATTGCAATGCCTTTGATATGGTGAGCTCTAGGATATATTTCCATGCACTTGCGAAAACCGAAAAGATCACCATACCTTGAGATTGACATGAGAGCAAATGAAATTCTGCTATGTAATTTGCATAAATTTAGCTGAATTGTTGATTCACCCAAAAATAAGGGGTCAAACACAATCTGAATATTATATAATATTATTGAACATTGACAAATTTCATGAGTAAAAATTTTTGAACAACAAACTTAAGCATTTGGTAAGTAAATGTGAACTTGATAGCTAAGTAAAGATTTCAAGTCAGATGAAAGAAACAACTTTATTTCTTGAGAACTGTAGGTGTGCCAGAGCCTATCGGCATTAGATTTGGACTTCCTAGAATCATATCCTATGCAGTCGTTTTTTGGAAGGCTGACCTATTAGGGAATTTTTATGTTGTTGCTCCACTTTGCTAAGAGTTTGGCATCTGTATACCCTCTAGAGGATAATATGTATTCTTGTTTTTAAGTTTGAACAACTGGAAATTTTCCTTAGAACCTTTCTGTGGGTTGTTTGTTGAACTTAAGGTCCAATTTAGAGCAAAGGGCACTCTTACTAGGAAAGATGCCAAGAACTGGATCATTGGACTAAACTATTTTAAGGACATTTTAGCTGTCCTTTAAATATATATGAGTCAGTTTTGTACATTGAATTTTTTATGTTACCATGAGATACATTTTTTCATTAAAAAAACGTTTTACGAGCAAGAAATAGCCTACAATTGCATTGTCATGAAGTTGAATACAAAGTAGGATTCACTGTAGATTTTAAATCAGTTTGGCTGAGAAGATGATTTGAACATGAACAAGAGCTTGCAACCCCCTTATTTTGCGACAATCAAAGTATGATAAAGCTGACGTAAAATCATGTGTGCATGCAAGACCAAGCATATTAAAGATCACTATCACTTCATCAACGAGTGGGTTAAAAAAGGGCAAATTGAGCTAATTCATTGTGGCACACAATATCAGGTGGTAAACATTGTCACCAAATCATTGGCTGAAGTCAAGTTTCAAATTTCAGTGTGTTTGGAGTGAAGAACAAAATAGCCATTAAGGGGAAGTGTTTGTATATATGTGATTATTTAGTTTTATATTGTGTTAAGAGTTATCCATATGCAATGAATGATGTGGGAATTTTTTAGATGAAACATTGAAATTTCCAAATATTATGTGACTGATCCTTATGTTCTCAAAATAAACAAATCAAATTGAGTTTATTTAAATGCAGAAAATTAATTTCTAAACATAGCATCAATCAAAGAATAGCTGTAAAATTAAATAACAGAAGCATAAATGAAATAAACACATGCATGGATGATTTCAAAAATATTATCTACCCTGAAATACAAGAGCATCTAAAAACGTGTGTCCTACCTGAGATAAATAAGATGATGATATCTCATGCGAATGTGTTTAATATTTCAGTTAGTCGTGTTGCATTGAAGTTATTGAAGCTTATGCCTTTAGAAACAATGGATCGGAGCTTCCTTGCATCATATAGCATATTGCTAATCTGTTGAAAAGTTGGCCTCTTTCTTAATAACTGCAGGGTGCATGACCCATAAGGAATTATATTTAAGGGTGCTATCTCAATAGTAGAGCACCTACCATATAGGCAGGAGGTTGGTAGTTCGATTCCACCGTGCCTTATTTATATTCTGAAACTGTTAAAAAGAGATAAATGACTAAAAAAATGACCAAAATTTTCATATAAACGACCACCAATACAACATGAGAGATAAGTGACCAAAAAAAGACTAAAATATGTATATAAATGACCAGTTTTTAGTTGGCGATCACTGGTAGCAAATTAGCGGTCATTTATCATGTGAAAAAAAATGTGGTCATTAAATGTGACAATTAATGACCAAATATATGACCACAAAATAAGCTATAAATGACCAAGCTAAATATGACCACATTTTTGGTCGCATGATATATGGCCACTAATTTGCTACCAGTGGTCACCAACTCAAAAGTGGTCATTTATATGTGGATTTTGGTCGTTTTTCCGATCACTTATCTCTCATTTTGTACTAGTGTAATAATAATTATAATAACAACAATTATACTAATAATAATTATATAACAATAATTATACTAACAATAATTATATTTTACATAACTATTAATACACCATTTATAATATAAATTAATGCATAGTTAGATATACTTATTATATTCCATAATTAAATAATAACACCATTATTATTAAAGCTTTTAATAATAATAATAGCCTGGAGTCCTTTATACATCTTAGTCATAAAATACTACTAGTAATTATCTTTTATTTAGTTATGTGTCATCACATGACACTCTTTTCTCTTTAACTTTTAGGGACACGGTCCACTTCTTTGGATGGTCTTGGTCAGCTTGGTTAGGTACCTCTAGTCTCTCTCTTTGCATGTCGGATTCCCTCATTTAACATGGTAGTTCCCATAGTAGGTGATGATGGATAAAAAGATGAATCATTTAAGCAATTTAAACAAATGTGATAAAAGTTCTCTTCAAAGTCCTTCCGACTCAACACTTTGAAACTCCATAACCCCGAGTGCTCTTCAGAGCCTTTTAACTCAACACTCTCACACGGGCGTTACTCTAGTGCAATTCCAGAGTCCCTGCTCAACACTAGTGCTAGAATGTGGTTGTGAGGCACATCTAGAATATTTAAGTTGCCTCAGATCCAGTATTCATTTATCAAGCTTGGAGTGCTCCAATGGGTGTACGTCACGGCTTACTCCCAATACATAATATTTCCTCTAGGTACATTGGGGCTTTTGCCTAGAACATAGGTAATCCGTGTGTTCCTGAGTCCACGCTCAACACACCATATAAGTCAATCATGTCATTGACATCATTGCACAGTATGTAAGAAAAGATCATCTCAGTATATTAGGGTTTTGCACCCACATCATATGGTAAAAAACATGAATAAAAAGATTGGGGCTTCCTTGCCTAGTATATAATGAAATAATGAAATTTAGTCAGTGTCCATGCCCAATATGTCAATCTACAAAAGAATAAATCATATATACTAGGGCTCACGCCCAATAATCAGAATAAATTCTATGTGTTGGGGCTGTGGCCCAATATAACATCATAAAATAGTCAATCCAAAATTTAGGATATTACATCCCTCCTCGCTTAGAACAACATCGTCCCGATGTTTCTAGGGACTAGGAATGACGTCATGAAACAAGGTGGGGTATGCCTCTTTCATGGTGGCCTCATTCTCCCAAGTAGCCTCATCTGGTCCAAAGTGCCTCCATTGCACTTTTAGTTGAGTAATGGTCCTCCTCCTAAGCTGGACCTCTCTCTTGTCCAGAATGTGGAGTGGTTCTGGCATGAACTCCCCTTCGAGCTTCACCTGTAATAAGGACCAATCAATAACCTTTTTAGTATCATATTCATAATTGTGAAGCATGAAAAACATTATGAACTTTTATATGCACTGGTAATGCTAAATCATAAGCTACTGGGCCCTTCTTGGCCAGTATTTTTAAAGGTCCAAAAAATCTTGGGGCTAGTTTCCCACACTGTCCCAAGCTCAATGAGCTTCATTTTGCTTTTATTTTTAGAAACACGTGTTCGTCGATTTGGTAGTCCTTGTCTTTTTTTTTCTTGTCCGCATAACTCTTTTGGCGGCCTTGTGCTTCTTTTAAGTTCAGTTGTACCTTGGAAACTATCTATTCCAAGTCCTTTAATAGGTTGGGTCCTAACATAAGTCTGTCTACTGAACTGTACCAAGTCACGGGGGTCCAACATTTCCTGCTGTAGAGGATTTCGAAAGGACTCATTTTGGTCGAGGTTTGATAACCGTTGTTGTATGCAAACTCTGTGAGATGCAAATAATCTTCCCAGTTGGTGGGGTTGTTCATGACATACATCCTCAACATGTCCTCGAGGATATGGTTTACTCGTTTCGTTTGTCCGTCGGTCTGGGGATGGTACACAGTACTAAATTGTAACTGGGTTTCCAAACTAGAGAACAATGCTCTCCAGAAGTTGCTAGACTGAATTGTAACTGGGTTTCCAAACTAGAGAACAATTCTCTCCAGAAGTTGCTACTGAACTTCGTGTCTCGATCGGAAATGATTGCTTTGGGTATCCCGTGCAATCGAAAGATCACTTTTAAAACTATTTCCGCGATTTGAACTGCTTTGTAGGTAGATTTCACCGGTATAAAGTGGGCTGCTTTAGACAGCTTGTCTACCACTACAAAGATGGAGTCGTTCAGTTTCTTACTCTTGGGTAAGCCTGTAATGAAGTCCATACTTATTACCTGCTATTTCCATTCTGGAATGGGTAAAGGTTGAAGTAATCCAGAGGGGTGTTGGTGTTCTGCTTTGACCAATTGGCACTCCTAACATTTCACGATGAACATTGCAATGTTAGCTTTTAGCTTAGGCCAGAAGTAATGCTTCTTTACAGCCGATATCATCTTTTGATATCCGGGGTGTCCTGAATAGGGTTTCTAGTGAAACTCGGTGAGAATGTTTGGTATAATGTCTCCACTCTTTGGGATTTAAAGTCAGTCCTTCGACCACAGTAGTCCCGTTTCGTCTATCTTATATTCTTTCTGTTGTTGGAAAAGTCTGTTTTCCTCGGTCTTTGCGAAGATTTCCGTGTAATAACGGTCACTCTTACATGCTGTTTGAATTCTGTGGTGTAAGTATGAGTTGGTTTGGCTCACCGTGACCTCGTAAAGCATATGTGCTCGACGGCTCAAGGAATCCACAATCTTGTTTTCCTTGCCTTTTATATGCTTTGGTTCGAAATGGTATTCACTAAGGAAGGCCAACCACCTGTCCTGCCTGGTGTTTAGGTTGGGTTGGTCGAAAAGGTATTTCAAGCTTATGTTATCAATCATCAATAGGAATTTATTTCCCATGAGATAATGTCACCACATTTCAGAGCATGGATGATAGCGGCTAGTTTGAGGTCATGAGTAGGGTAGTTATGCTCATGTTCTTTAAGTTTCCTCGATTCATAGCATATGGAAAAATTGTCTTGCATAAGGACTCCCCCGAGTCCTTTCTTGCTTACATACGTGCAAACAATGAAGTCCCCATTGCGATCCGCAATACACAGAATCGGTGCACTAATTAATATTTGCTTTAGCTTCTGAAAGCTTTCTTCACACTTATCTGTCTAGATAAACTTGTTTGCCTTTTTCTGCAAGGTGATCATGGGACATGAAATCCGTGAAAAGTTATCAATGAACTTTCGGTAGTAGCCGACTAATCCTAAGAATGATCTTATATCGAATATGCAAGTAGGTGTGGGCCATTCTTCGATAGCTTTTACTTTTTGAGGGTCGACGGCTATTCCCTTTTCGGAAATGATATGTCCTAAGTATTGGATCCGGGGTTTGTATAAATCGCACTTACTAAACTTGGCATAAATCTAGTGTTCTCTTAGTATCCGTAAAACAATTCGGAGGTGCTCCTCATGTTCTATTTTGTTCTTGGAGTAGATTATAATGTCGTCAATAAAGACTAGAATGAATTTATCGAGGTATTTACTAAAAATATTGTTCATCATGCCCATAAAGTTAGCTGGTGCGTTCGTCAATCCAAAGGGCATTACTACGAACTTGTAGTGGCCGTAACGGGTTCGAAATGCGGTCTTGTTGATATCCTCATCACGGATCCTCACTTGATGGTATCCGGATCGTAAGTCGATCTTCGAGAAGATCTTTGCCCCTCCGACTTGGTCAAATAAGTCATCGTTCCTAGGGAGTGGGTAGCGGTTCTTAATGGTCATCTTGTTGAGTTGGCGGTAATCGATGCACATCCGCATCGTGTCATCTTTCTTCTTGAAAAAGAGTATTGGTGCGCTCCAAGGGGACACACTAGGTCGGATGTACCCTTTGTCAATTAGTTTTTGTAACTGAAGTTTGAGCTCCACCAATTCTGGTGTGCTCATGCGGTATGGGGCTTTAGAAGCTGGTACTGACCTAGGTGTTAGTTCGATGGAAAAGTCTAAGTCTCGTTTAGGTAGTAATCCTGGTATTTCTTTGGGAAATACATATTTGAATTCTACGAGGACTGGAAACTCTTTGATCTTTTGTTCCCTATCAGTTTCTATGTTTTGGATATTGACAGCAAAGAGTTTGCAACCCTTTCTGATACATTTCTTTGCTTGTAAGGCGGAGATCTGTCTTACTGACACTTTCTTAGGGATACCTTGAATCATCTTCTGAATCCCTTAGTCATCCCTGCAAAGTAAGGATTTGTTTAAGTAGTCTAGCAGGACATGGTGTTCTTCCAACCAATCCATGCCGATGAGTACATCGTACGACCCTAGGGGTAGAATGTTTAAATCTAACCTAGTTTGAAATCTTTTTAAGTTTTAACTAACTCGGAGATCTTTCATTTGGTACCGGTGGCTAGTTGTACCAGCCACGGTTCCTCATAAGGTTCTCGGTTCAACTTACAAGTGTCCACTAACTTAGGGGAGATATAACTTCGGCAAGCACTGGGATCTATTAAGATTGAAACGGTAGTGTTAGAGATCTTACCCTCTATTTCCACCATTGTGGCTTGGTGATCTGCATGTTGACCATTGAGAGTGGCATAAATCCTTGGTGTCTTTGCCATGTCTCCTATGGTAGTCTCTATTTGGATGTTGTGTAAAACTCCATTCGTTTTGCTAGGGAAGAATCTGTAATAGTGGGGCCCTTGGCATTTCTAGCAAGAAACAGTTGGTGGGACAACTTTGGTCCCTTTGTTGAATGCTGTCCTATTGACAGGTGGTGGGGGTGCACTTGGTTGTGCTTGGAGTCGGTTGAAGCCTCTATTGGGTGGAAAACTATTGTTATGTTTCCGATAAGGTGGAGGCCTAAAACCCGGTCTGCGGTTGTCCAAGAAGGTTCTGAACCTGTCTCTATTTCTATTGATGTTTTCATTCCTTGGCTATCCGCGTTCATAACACAACCTTGCTTTATGTAAGGTTATATCAAGGGTTTTGGGCATGTTGAACTCTATCTTTTCTCTAAAGTTTGGTGTCATCCCTCCCAAGAACTGCTAAATTTTGACCTTCTCGTCTTTAATGTATGGCACATAGTGCAGCAAGTCTAAGAATTGGTTTATGAATGCTTCCATAATCAGGGAGCCCATTTTTAATTCATGAAATTATTTTATTTTCTTGTCAAAGAATCTTCCACACATATACTTGTCCTGGAATATTCTGCTAAAAATATCCCAGGTTATGTCTCTCAGTTCTTGTCCTTTGGTGTGTTTCAAGTCTACCATCTGGAAGCTTTACCATTCAAGTTGTATATGGCTGGTCGGGCTTTCATTTCAATAGAGTAGTTGTGAACTTTAAAGTATGTATCCATCCCTACCAGCCACTCCTCAGCTTTTTCCCCAGAGTTAATCTCTCCATCATAGGTTCGGACATTCATCTTTCTGAATTCCCCTTGCAAACTGTCGTCACTTTTCCTCCTTTTCTTGCAAGGAGGTGGTGAACCTTTATCATTGGAAGAGCTCTTACAATCTCTTTCCATTGATTTTGGTATGTGTTCTCCCTGCTCTTCTCCCTTAAGGCTGGCAGTCCTTTTTTTGTGATTGTTTCCCTTTTTGGAGGTGTTGACTGAGAGTGTGGGTTGTCCGAGAGGGTAAGCCTTTGTTAAGGTCTGAAGCAGTGCCTCATTTATGGCTTGATGTTCTATTCTTTCCTGGATGTTTTCATCTCGGAAACTTCAGAACTCTGCCTGTAGGTTTTGCATAGACTGTCTCCAATCTGAGTTTAGTTCAACCACCACCTCCTGCTCTGGGGGTGGTGAGTCCAAATTCTCGTGAATGTTGCTTCCTTGTTCTACATTCATTTTTTAGACAGTGTTTGTACCTGAAATGTTATATAAGTATAAATAACAGAAACTCATGTTAGTTTATTCTCACATGGAACAAAATAGAATGTAAATGTATGTTTCTGTTTACTGTGTATCTACAACGAATGTTTGTAATGAGCCTAATAGGTCACTTAGTTTTGTAACTGGGCTCTGATACCACTTGTAATGTCCCTAAAAACATAAGATAAAAAAATATTCCTCTTCTTACTAAATTGCCTAACATAGCTTATATATTTAGGAGATTTCCCTATAATGATGTGAAAAGTATAAGTACTTTCAATTACTATTTCAATGTGTTAAAAAAACTTTTATCAAGGTGACTTATGTCAATTGATGACTTACACAGAAGTAATTAGGATGATCATGTGCGTGTGAAGTTTTGTTTTTGCCATGTATTAATACCAGCAGTCACTATTTTTCTTACTTGATCTAAATGCATGTTTGAAATGTTTATTTGTCTAATGTCCAATCTCAGGCATGGTGAACCTGATGAGGGAAGTTGAAAATACCCTGAAACTTTGGGGTTTGGTTAACCACTTCTGGAGAAATCGCCAAGAGGTAAGGTGTGAATAGGGAAATTCTTATGGACTTAATTAGAATTTATGCTAATGTCTATTTATATATTGGTTTCTATGCAAGTGTCCCTTGGTGGTTATATAGTTGGAAACTACCATATGTAACAACTTCTAGAAGCGGAACCATCCTGATGTTTATCATGGAGGAGTTGAGCACTTTGTTGATGTAATAATAAGTTAGGGGTGTTGTACCCATACAACTATATACATTGTTTGATGAAGAATTCGAAAGATAGTACTACGTGGTGGTTGCAAGTACTAAAGGCGCATTGAATGGTAACGTGGCCTCAAGCCAGCTGGTCTCTAAGCATTTTTAGCGAGGGTTTACTCTTTGGTTGTCATTTTGTTGGTTTTGTGACTAAGAGGGGAAAGAATAACTTGTTTTATGGTAGCTACACCTGGCCTGAGCTATGCTCATGGCCAAGGTAGCACTGGTGTTTTCAGCAAGTGCTGCAACCAAAATGGCCCTCACCAGGTAACTACGAAAAAAGTGAATACTGCATTGTTTCCAGTCTTTAGTCTTCGTTTTGAATTTATGCACAGACCGTAACTTAATCTGGCTTGTTTATGTTGACAGGTGTGGGGGTAATGGTGTGTAATCTCTGCGTTTTGAGTTGGCATCCATGCTGGTTGCATTTTGGCATTTTAACGCGTAAGTCCAGGGTTTAATCACCCTTCACCCTATCTGTCTCGAGGGTTTTGGAGAAGGGTTTGATAAATGTGTAAGCAGGGATTAGTGATGCCTTTGGATCACATAGTCTTGTAATCTCCATGGTGGTTGCCTTTGGCTTGACCTAGGGTTTAGTCCACGGTTGTAAATAGCGATTTGATGGGTGCATCGACTAAGGGTTTTGGACTTGGTTGCTTCAATGTAAAACAAATCGTGCCTCTATAAATTATGGGTTTTGAGAGACTATTACTTCCTGTATGTATGTATGGAGCTTGCCCTTGTGGTTTTGAAATGGGAAATGGATTCTGCCTTGTAATTTCCTTAGATGTTTAAATGGACTCATGAAGATATTTTGGCTATTGCGTTTTCATTTTGATCGAACTCTGTCAATTCCCAATTTCTAACATAAATTTTGTTTGTTTTAAGTAATGGAGTCCATGCTAGAATATATGTTCCCTATCGTTGCTCTATTTTGTGTATTTTCCTTCCTATAAAGTAAGAGTATTTATGAATAGGAAAGAATGGTGGTGTTTCTAACCTATAGCTAGTCGTTTTGTATCTCTGGGCAAAGTGCCATATTTTCAGGGTTTCGAATCTTTAATATAAATATAATGTTGACAGAATATGAGTTGATAATGTAGGATGTCGCAGCTGTTGTATTTATTTTGGTTTATGAAAACATCTATCCAGCATTGTTTTACTTGTAAACCTAAAGGGATTTGATCCCTGCCTTTGGTGTTTTAAGTATGGGGAAGAATACTGGCTGTAGGTGTTTCGTTATATGGTAATGAGAATCGTTTGTTGGTTCAAATACTACTTCTGTGTAAATGATATGGATATCTAAATTCTATGTGTTTCAATGTTTAAATTTATATGATGAGCATTTGATTGGGATGGGGTTCGATCCTCTGACCCGTTAGAATGATATGTTAACGATTTTGAATGGTGTGGATTATTTGATTTCTTAAAAGCAAATCGTTGAGTTTCTTTTTCATAGTTTAGGTTGCAAGAATGAAAATGTCTAATACTACATTTATAATTCATAATGCTGGAAGATTCGTTTAAACTCTTGTAATCAGTTGACTGTGGGTGATAATCAACCCTTAGAAAAGTTATGTGGATGATTAACTTGTTTAAATATGGGAAAAATTTTGAGGAAGAATATGATGTACATGCCTTCACTACTAGGTACTTTTAATTCGAACTCTGTATTTGTTTTCCTGAAAGGGTTAGTAGTTTTCGAACATAATCCTAACTAGATCTGTGATATGTTGAGGTTGTATATTTGAAAGAGGAATTTAACAGATACAAATATAAAAAGTATTGTGAACAAAAATCTTATCCTAGCTATACATAGAATATGGAAAACGTAATTTCAAACACTATTTCAGAATGGAGAGGATATATATAATTTCAATAATGCTGCTTGAGCGATCTAGGTGTATCTAAATACTTAGAGCGGGTTTCTAGGTTATGGGTTTGCTAGGCTGTCTAACACAGGAACCTGCTAGACGTTCTACTGATCCCAGCTTCTAAGTTAACAACAATTCTTTTTGTCTGTTCCTAGCAGAAATTCTATATTTAAATGATTTAGGATGAAAGAAAAACAAGTCCAAATGATGTTGGGGTAGCATCCCGTGTTACTTATCTAACCGCTATTATAACTTGAAATGGAAGATTCACATTTCATTCCTGATTACTTTGTAGTTTGATCCCTTCCTGAAGTAACCTACACACTTAAACAATAATTAGTGTAGGGCCCTCTAAGCTCAGCTGACCTGTTAAAATGACTTTGGGACTACCACATTCCTCTTAACCTTGACCCATGAACCGTTCTGGTTCTATCTGGATCCCCCCGAGCTTGGTTCCAACATGCAATGAAAGTAGAGGCCCTAGATCCACTTCTGGTTTAGTTCTGAGAATTTCTAGGTTATGCTGCTTCAGCTTCTTGGATTACAATAATATAATGATAATGACCAAGAATGATAGATGATCCCCAAACTCGGGATATGCCCTCTTTAAGTAGGGAAGTCTTTCAATTAGGACTATTGAAACAATCAGTTTCTTTAAATTAGATAATTAATAATTAAAAGGTATTATGTAATTAAATACCTAGTCCTTTTGAACTAGGACTTTTCCAACTGTTTAACTATAAGTCATTTTGATTTATGCTCTTAATAATAATTATAATAACAACAATTATACTAATAATAATTATACTAACAATAATTATATTTTACTTAACTATTAATACACCATTTATAATATAAATTAATGCATAGTCAGATATACTAATTATATTCCATAATTAAATAATAACACCATTATTATTAAAGCTTTTAATAATAATAATAGCCTGGAGGCATTTATACATGTTAGTCATAAAAGACTACTGGTAATTATGTTTTATTTAGTTATGTGTCATCACATGACACTCTTTTCTCTTTAACTTCTAGGGACATAGTCCACTTCTTTGGATGGTCCTGGTCAGCTTGGTTAGGTACCTCTAGTCTCTCTCTTTGCATGTGGGATTCCCTCATTTAACATGGTAGTTCCCACAGTAGGTGATGATGGATAAAAAGATGAATCATTTAAGCAATTTAAACAAATGTGATAAAAGTGCTCTTCAGAGTCTTTCCGACTCAACGCTTTGAAACTTCGGAACCTCGAGTGCTCTTTAGAGCCTTTTAACTCAACAGTCTCACACGGGAATTACTCTAGTGCAATTTCAGAGTCCCTGCTCAACACTAGTGCTAGAATGTGGTTGTGAGGCACATCTAGAATATTTAAGTTGCCTCGGATCCGGTATTCATTTATAGAGCTTGGAGTGCTCTGGGGCTTATGCCCAACACTCAATGTACATCGAGGCTTACTCCCAGTACATAATAATTCCTCTAGGTACATCGGGCCTTTTACCCAGTACGTAGGTAATCTGTGTTTTTGAGTCCATGCTCAACACACCATATAAGTCAATCATGTCATTCACATCACTGCACAGTATGTAAGAAAAGATCATCTCAGTATATTAGGGTTTTGTACCAACATCATATGGTAAAAAACATGAATCAAAACATTGGGGCTTCCTTGCCTACTATATAATCAAATAATGAAATTTAGTCAGAGTCCATGCCCAATATGTCAATCTACAAAAGAATAAATCATATGTACTAGGGCTCATGGCCAATAGTCAGAATAAATTCTATGTGCTGGGGCTGTGGCCCAATATAACATCATAAAATAGTCAGTCCAAAATTTGGGATATTACAATTTTCGATAATATTTGTAAGAAATGGTCGGGTTTCAAAATGGTTGGGTCATTTTAGATAAGAAAATATGGTCGATAGTCGAGTTGGTACAATTGATATGAATTTGTAATTTTGTTTTCAATAATATTTGTGAAATTGGATCATACCATTTTGATTCAGTTTAGTGGAGTTGGTCGAGCGTTAAAAAATTGGTCGACTCTTAACTATGTGGTCGAATTGATGGACACTTCCTTTTAGTTGGGGTGAAGTCTACAAATCAGTGCAACAAAGATGGGGGTTTTCGTGAAAGGGGTAAATTAAGGCAAATAATGCAAATAAGATCGGTGTGATCTGTTTGGCTTGCGTGAAAGTGGCAAAACACGCGGCAGGATTCCATTGGATTTATAGATGAAGAGTCTATTCCAGGATTTTTAGTCGGCGTGAAGTCTACAAATCGTTGCGACATGGATGGGGATTTGAGTGAAAGGGGCCAAGTAATGCAAAAAAACATAGTCAATAGTCGAGTTGGTCCAGCGTTAAAAATTGCTCGCCATGAAATTCTCACTGTGTAAACATGATCAACATATGAAACAGTTGATATGAATTTGTAATTTTGTTTTGTAACATATGGTCAGGAGTCGAAATGGTTGGGTCAATTTAGTCAAAAGAACATAATATTCCATTGTATTTATAGACGAAGAATCTATTCCAGGATTTTTTGTTGGTGTGAAGTCTTTAAATCGCTGCGACACGAACGGGGGTTTGCGTGAAAGGGGGAAAGTAATGGAAAAAATATGGTTGATAGTCAAGTTGGTCGAGCGTTAAAAATTGCTCGCCGTGAAATTCTCACTATGTAAACATGATCGACATATGAAACAGTTGATATGAATTTGTAATTTTGTTTTGTAAGATGTGGTCGATAGTCGAGTTGGTCGAGCATTAAAAATTGCTCGCCGTGAAATTCTCACTCTGTAAACATGATCGACATATGAAACAGTTGATATGAATTTGTAATTTTGTTTTGTAAGATATGGTCGGGAGTTGAAATGTTCGGGTCACGTTAGTTAAAAAAACATAATGCAAATAATATTGGTGTGATCTGGTCGGCTTGTGCAAAAGTGGCAAAACACGCAGCAGGATTCCATTGGATTTATAGATGAAGAATCTATTCGAGGATTTTTAGTCGCCATGAAGTCTACAAATCGCTGCGACACAGATGGGGGTTTGTGTGAAAGGGGAAAATTAATGCAAAAAACTATGTTCAATAGTCGAGTTGGTCGAGTGTTAAAAATTGATTGCCATGAAATTCTCACTATGTAAACATGATCGACATATGAAACAGTTGATATGAATTTTTAATTTTGTTTTGTAAGATATGGTCGGGAGTTGAAATGGTTGGGTCACTTTAGTTAAAAACACATGGTCGATAGTCGAATGCAAATAATGCAAAAAAGATCGGCGTGATCTGGTCGACGTGCATGAAAGCGGCAAAACACGCGACATGATTTGATTGGATTTATAGACGGGGAATCAATCCGAGGATTTTTAGTCGGCATGAAGTCCGCAAATCACTGCAACATGGATGGGGGTTTGCGTGAAAGGGGAAAAGTAATGCAAGTAATTTCGACAAGATGGTCGGCGTGATCTGGTCAGTGTGCGCAAAAGCGGCAAAACAATCAGCAGGATTCTATTGGATTTATAGATGAGGAATCTTTCTGAGGTGGAAGGTAGCGCTTCTCGTTGGTAAATGCTTACAGCGTACTTATAATAATATCATTTAAATAAATAGTATCCAATTTTGAATTTATAAGAGCCATTTTGATGATAGAATTACTGCTAAATTTTTTCACAATCACTCAAAAAAATCAGAATCTTCAGTTTGAATTTGTCAAACTTTTAGACTACCAGAAATAATATTAATAAAATAATATTATTTAATTTATTATAATATAATAATTAATTACAATAATATCATTCATTTATCATACTTTATTATAATTTAGTAAATAAAATTAATAATATAGTATATAAAGATACTAAAAAAATATTAATAATATTAATTCATTCATTATAATATAAATATTAATTAAAAAATATTATCATTTAATATTTTTTAATTAATTAATTACGTTAGGTTATACTATTATACCAATATCATATTCATTTAATATATTATAATCAAAGTATTAACAGAGTATTATTATTATTTAATTGAAAATATTATTTAATATTAATATTTAACTATAATATTATATTATAGTATACAAAATTAATATATTGATCACATAAAGGGATATTAAACAATATTATAATTTAATTAAGAATTTATTGCAAAGTTGAATTATATTGATTTAATACATTTCTAAATGGTTGTCACTTTGCTATATTGGTGAAAGGTTATGTTGCATTGTCACATTACATCATGAAAGAAAGCATATGCATATGTAATGGACATGTGTCCTAAACTAGCACTAGGCTACCTCCTTGAACATGGATGTATTTGAACTTTGATAAAAATCTTTATGTTAAACGTCCTACCTCAAGTCAAGAATTTTTTATATGATGTTTTAATTTCAACATTGTCTTTTATTTGAAGTTTAAATCTTAATTTTACCCATCATAAAAGAGTTGATTTTTTTTAATTAACATTTAAAATAACTATATGAAACATTAAATTCTCATATCTCGGCTCATATTATATAAAAATAAAAAATTTACAAAAATATAATAAACAAAAAAACATAATAACCATAATGACTAAACCAAGCACACACAATGACAAAGAAGGTTTATGGTGGAAAAACCAAATACAATGGGCACAAAAAACCATGACCAAGTCAAGTTTACTTAACAATGGGAGACATGAGACCATGACAAAAATCAAAATTTCCATCTTAAAAATAGAAATATGAAGAGAAATATATATATGTGGGCTTGGGATATAGACATTAATACTTTTCAAAATTATGAGTGAAATGTATTCCTCAAATTTGAACATTAATCATAATGTTAAAATAAATATAATGTCATTTAAAATGTTTTTCCTTTAAATAAAAACTATTCATTAAAATATTTTGTAAATATTTAAGAGTAAAAAAAAATCAACGACATTTTAAAATATATTTGAATATAAGGCTTCTAGCATTTACATTAAAATGGTTTTATAGAATATGTATAAACTTTAATAAAGTAAAACAATGTTCGAAAAAAATAGATAAAATGTTCAAAAAATGTCATACACTATGAGCTCTACCAAAGAAACAATCTTGAAAAAACCCATCATTTTTTAGACGAGATCCATGGTACTGTCTTATTTTATCATGGCATACACTATGGACTCTACTAAAAAAGCTATCTAAAAACTCATCATTTTTTATACTAGATGGATAGTGTTTTAGATGTATATCTTATTTTACTTTCCAAATAATGAAATATCTTTTAACTTATATTTTGAAAATCTAATGAAATGAGCTTGATTAGATTAGAACAATCAACAAACAATAGCTAATAAACACATGGAAATCTTCTTCTTGTTGAAGACGGTCAATTTTTTTGTATTAGTTTAACATTTGTCTTTGTTATTTTGTTATATGCTTTTTAAATAAAATAGAAATATATTTAAATAAAATTACAAATATTTTATTTGTTATGGCTATGAAATACATGAAATGTGAAACTCAAATCTATCGTTTTGAATTGAGATTGGGAACATTATTTCAATGTGAAACTCAAATCTATCATTTTGAATTGAGATTGGGAACATTTGGAAATAAAAAAGAACCTGACTAAAGTACTTGTGGAAATTAGAATTACTAAAGGAGCATTGAAGTATTCGTGGAAATCCTCGAAACAATTTTTTTATTATTTTACAATATTATTTTATACATTATATAAGATGAGAAGGTATGGATGCCAAATCAAGTTTAATAGTTTTTCATTGTAGTATGGATGTTCCGCAAATACTTACAACAAAACATTACAAAAATATATTGTACTCTATTTTGGTTCTTGTTTTTTTATTTTGTTTTTGTCTTTGTGTGTGGATACATATATATTTTACAATAATTTTTCTTTTACTAATTATGTTAAACTTAATATCATTTGGTTATCCTACTATAAATTTATTGTGTAGCCTTTAATTATTTCTAAATCCTATGCTCATCGTTCTAACCAAACTAAGCCTCCTTAATTCACTTTTCCATTGTCATGCATGAATGTTGGCCTTCGTACTTAGCTATGAACAATAGCATGGTCTTTACACACCTTCGCAATATGATATGAAAAAAAAACTAGATTTCAAATAATCTGTTTAATAAATGAATAATTTTGATGCCTTTCAATTTTATCTTTGATAACTATCTTTGGAATTTAAAACCTAAAAAATTCATGTTTCCTCATTGGTGATTCTTGCATTTCTTGAGGGGTTAAGGGTAGAGAGAGAGATTGGGGGCCTAGGGGTTTAGAGAGAGAGACAGGGGGGGTTGTTAGTTGTAGGAGTAGGAGAGAGATCAATATAGAAGGACAGGGGGGTCGTTAAGGGTAGGGAAGGAGTTGGAGTATGGGTGGTTAAGGGGGGTTGAGGAGTGGGGATGTTGGAGGTAGAGAGAGAGAGAGAGAGAGAGAGAGAGAGGGTTGGGGGGTGATTGGGGTAGGGGGAGGGGGGTGATTGGGGTAGAGAGGTACATCAAGAGGGTTAAGGGTTTGGGGAGGAGGAGGGTTGTGAGAAAGAGAGAGAGAGGGATAACGGGGGTTAAGGGTTTTTGGACGAGAGGGGTTGTGTGAGATAGAGGGGGGAGGAGGGGGTATGGGTAGGATGGGAGAGAGAGAGAGAGAGTTGATGGTTAGGTGTGGGGTGGGGAGACATAAAGGGAGAGGTGATGAGATTATGGGTAGGGGTATTAGAAAGATGGGGTGGTTAGTAGTTGGGGGAGGAGGATAGGGGTTCGATAGACAGAAGGAGATAGAGAAGCGGGTTAGACAAGAGGAAGGTTAGGGAGAATGGTGGGGATAGGTAGGGTTAGAGATTTAAAGAAAGAGATAAAAGAGAAGGAATTAAAAGATACGAAACAATATCATATGTGCGTTATTTTTCAAAAGGAAATGCACACATGCTATAAATGTGTACACCTTTTTAATTTAAAGTTTTTTTGGCGCAATGAGTTTTTCCAATTAGATACTGGTGGATGGGTTGTCCACTTTGGTTTTAGGTTTTGATTAACAAACATGTGGGTTGGGCCCACAACTAACAAAGCACATCCATTTTTTATTTCCTTGTTTTCAACCTTGAATATACATATGATCTACATGTTTGTTGCTAATAAAATTGTGCACACTTATAGAGTTTTGTGTGCATATTTAAAATATATAGATATATATATAGATATAGATATAGATATAGATATCGATATCGATCTAGATATAGATATAGATATAGATATAGAGAGAGAATTTTGTGTGCATATTTCATATATATATATATATATATATATATATATATATATATATAGCGAAACAACATTGTTTTATATTTTTTATTCATTTTTATTTGGTCATATGTCAAATTTCTAAAAAATATAGGTCTCTTAAATTCTTTTTGTAACTTTTGATTGGTTCACCTATTTTGAAAACAGAAAAGAGCTTGCAAAAGTAAAGACAAATTCCTACACACTAAAAAAAAAGGTCCATCGATTGTGTTAAGACCCTCATAGCAGTGCATAACACTCCACCATCTCATTCCAAAGATTCGCTGACTTTCTTAATTTAAAAAAATATAAAATCAACATTAAAAATTATGGAAAAATAGTGTCAAACAAGAACCACTTATTAACGACAACTTGGCAAATTATTTTCCAAAATATTTTAGTGTTTACATACCAAACCTGAGGCCTAACGTGAACATATGCATTATGTTTTGAAAAAAAATAACATGTACCAATATTAGGAGAACATTGTTTTCTTGGATTTATAATAATTTTCAATCAATAAATGTTATATATTCAAGAAGGTAATTGGATTTTCTAAGTTTAATTTTTTACACCGTGTTCAAAAATGTTGTGTGGATACCTCTAACATTTATTTTTAGTGATCGGATTTATGTTTTCCTAGGTTTCCATTGCAACTAAAATGTCATAATTGGGTAGCATTACCCTACACTATCCCTTTAATCTATAATATGTGAGAAGAATAAAAAGGGAGTTGCAATCGAAAATTGTAGTATGGAGAAACAAATATTTGTCCACAACCATATGAAAGAGTTTAGTAGCAAGAATTTGGTCAAGAGTTGTTACACCATGCAACTGCTTCAATTTTGAACGAAGAAAGTTCCTTTTAAGATTTGTCTCTTTGGGTTAAGCACGGTAATAAAAAATATTACAAATAAAATGTCAGTTTCTTAAACGGATTTTACTGATTTCACATAAGTCTTAACAACAATAAACCAAGTTATAGAACTAGACTTCACCATAATGCAAGGATTTTCATTACCATATGAAAGAGATAAAGTCCAAGGAACATTTACAATGTTGGGCACTCTTAAGTGTCAAATGTAATTAATGTGCATTCCACTTTCTAAAAATGTATATTTCATATATTGGTGGGCATTTAAAGTGAGCATTGCACTTTCCAACAATGTATCTTTCATATAATCATTGATTGGCATTTAAACATAACTTAGGATTGGGTTCAAATAATAAATCTAAAGTCATGGAATTGAAACTACTGATGAATACATCTAGAAAAGTAGGGAATTCAATAAATATGATATCAAGGATCATTTCCATCGTCGCTATTCATGTTAATGTAATGAGAATGGTAGTTCTAATGTTTCCATCAAGAGGTTGAACCAAGCCAACGAGGGAGGGTGAGTTAGGATTCAAGAGGAGCTCCAATCGCAAGAAAATGTCCTCGAAGGTAAGATCCACTTTCCAAGCTAAAGATGGTTAAGGTAATTTCCACGCCCCAACCACTAAGCAAGGCATGAAAATGATGCAAAATGAGGATATTTCGTGCCTTGCACCACTAGCATGGCGCGGAATTCCTAGTAAAAAGTGCTCAAGGAGGTGGCATTGTGACTTCTATGAGTTGGCATTCGATTGAGGTAAGTTGGATTTATCTTCAAGGAAGGCCAAGGAGGGGACCATCTAGGTAGGAGTAAGGTCCAACACTCATTAGGAGGTAGCTCCACTATGTTCTGCATGGTGTTATGACATGACGGCGTGAAATGGCATTCAAAGTGGGACTTTAAGGTATAACGACCACTTATATTGAGCTTCATCTCTTTTTAAATATTTAAGATCTCATAAGTGAACCAATTTCCTATACACAATGTGTTTGTTGTATTACACAATCCATGATGAAATAATAAAGAAAACATTTAATCTCAATCATACATATTTAAATTTCCTAGCATATGGCAAATGAAGTATTATTAGCAGATGACAATGTTGGAATTATTTCTATAATATAAATAATTTTCTACATCTCCATTATAAAATATATGAATTTGTGATAGTTATTATGCCAATATAAAAATGTTAATATTAGATTGAATTATTTTGAATGTGTGATAGTTATTTTTCGTAAATCAAATCATTAATATTATCTTGATGTTTAAAAGGCTAATAACATATGTTTGTAAATTACAAAGTTAAAAAAACACTCAACATTTTTTTATATTTAAACAATTATGAATTATTTTCATTATTATTTTCATTTAGATAGGTAAAATAAAGGATTTGAACCAATTCAAATGCAAAATAGCTTGTTTTATCATTGTTAGTTTTAAGTTTAATGTTTAATTATTTAGATTTCCTTAGAACAAATAGAGATTATTAGTTGAAAAGTATAATAATTCTACTCTAGTGTTTAGTTACTACATTTCCTTGTCATAAAACTATTTCCATTAAAACAATTTTAGTCTATCAGTTAAAAATTAATGACAACTCTAAGACGTTCAATTGAGATTCCGTTGACCATATTCACAAAGGAACTAGTTACAAAGTTCTCGGATAGGATTCTAGGATTTTGATTGTATCAAGTTTAAGTTGCAAAGAATCCACACATAATGCAAACAAATTAAAGGTAATACTTTTAATTAAATAAATAAATTAAGAATATTAAAAAACATTAAAAATGTGTTTAGGAACAACAGTTTTTTAAATTGATTATTCCTATGTGTTTTTTCTTTGAAGTAAGGACAATATAGAAGAACTCTATCATAATTTTTCTACAATTTTCTAATTTTTTTTTAATAATTTCTTTGCTGAAATTAACGAAGGTATTGATGAGTCCCTACAACTTAACAAGATAAATAGGTACAAAACCCTCATTAAAAGAAAAAAAAAATGTACTATATAAATAATAAGCAGGAGAATTGTATACACCTCTGTAAGATGGATCCTAAGAAATTTTGGAGGTAGATTCTAACTTACAAAAATAAGGAAAATAATATGATTATTTTGAAGGATTGGAATTCCTATCTTAAGAATATTTATGAAACCAATGATGGCATGTAAAACATTAAAGCCCTCTTCATAGAGGAAGATGTATTTTATTTAGAATACATATTATCCAAATTGAATCAAAATATAATTTCTCATCTGTTTTGGTACTTTTTGGGTGGAACAATTGGATGAATTGGCTTGTAGGGCCCATTTTAGGGGTAGGGGCCATTTTAGGGGTATGTCTTTCTTTCCATATTTGGGGTCTATAACCTTCTTAGGCATGTTTGACGACATAACCAATGTTTTATGGGGTAAAACAATTTCAAGCATAGCTTAAAACTCCTCAACGTTATTCTACACTCTAAGACCTTTCCAACGGTGCAAGAATCACCTCAACTAGAATCCATATGAAGAAGTTATGCCTCTCACAAATTGACCTATTCAGTTGACCACCATGGTACAGAGTGGATTCCACATTAGCTCTCATTACCCACACATGTGGGCTTTGAAGAAAATTCTAGAGGGTCCAAAAAACTAACCCTAATCGGGAGTTGATGCATGCACAAATTTTAAAACTAAACAAAGACAGCTATTGGGCTATGTTAAATATCAAGTCATTAAGAGGAGAATAGGTTCCATTATGATGATGTTATTGTATTATTCCATAGTTGAGGAATAGTAAGGGAACTTAGATATTAGAGCATAAAAGAGGAAGTAGGAAAATTTATAGAAACTGTGAAGGCCACAATGTTAGAGGTAACTCCATAGTGAGTACCACTTTCTTTGTATTTGCATTGTGTTTTGGAGAATAATAGAGAAAGGAATAGTCCTCACTTATTCCTAGGTTTTTCTCCACAGTGGATTTTCCTAGGGTATATCTTGTGTTATTTGTGTGGATGTATTAATTTGATCAATGTTTTTCCTTCTAGTTCTAGTTTATTTAGTTTTCTATGGAATAAAGCTAACACAACGAATTAGGTTGTAAGATCCATTATGAAAAATTTATCTATTGAAATATCCACGACAATTTACATATCATATTGTATCAGAGTGGTTTTCTTTGGGGTTTTGTGGGAAACTGCAAGATCTAGGAGTTGGTGGAATAAACAAAAAGTCTTCAAACCCTAGCCATGGAGGATATGCCCAATGATCAATTAGGGAGAGAATATGAATAACGATTTATAAAGTTGGAAATACAAGTTATTAATATCTCATGCATATGTCAATCCTCATGGTGGATTTGGAAAGAAATTTTGGACTTCTAGGTGATTTTGGAGGATCTAAATCAAATATTGCATCAGAGGGAAAATCAAGAGATAAAGGTTAATCATAAAAGGATATAGGGAAAGAACCAAGAAAGAGGAGCCAAGTTCTAGTGCCTTTACCCCTTCCTAGTCATTATTTAATATGAAAGTGAAAGTGGATATCAAGCCCTACCAAGGCGATTCGATTGATGCTTTAATGTTAAATCATTGAATGCAACAATTAGAGGTTTTCTTTAGTATCCACAACATAGATGAGTTGTAAAATATTTCATTTGATTGATTGAAATTAGAGGGCCAATCATTGACCTGGTGGAAAATCCACATAGAAGCACTTAGGTTAGAGGGTGATCCATTAGTAACTAAGTGGGATTTAAAACCCTCATAAATTCCTAATTCTACCATATCATGTATGTAGAGAACCAATGGATATGTCAACATTACTTCAAGCAAAGCCAAGAGAAAAGTGTGCAAGAGTGCATTGTTGAATTCAAGAATATGTCTATTATGTTGGCTATCTTAACCAAGAATCTAGATGTGGGGTGTCTACATATTCATTTAGAAAATGCAGTGATTCTCTTCAATCCTAAGACAATTGATGATGCATGTGTGAAACAGAAATACCAAGACAATATAGGCCATAACAAAGGAAAACCAAGTGGTTCCAAACATAAAGAGAACCAAGACACTTCCAATGAGGGGAAGAAGAAGTGGAAAGGAAAATATATAGACTACAACCATGACACATCAATGCAAGGAACCAAAAAACCACTGTAATCATTGTAACATTGATGGTCACACTGAAGCAAAGTGTTGGAAACTACATCTAGAGCTAAACCCTAAGAACCACAAGATGGATTCCAAGAATAAGAACCTTCTAGTTCTAGGTTCAGGAAAATAGATAGAGAGAAGCTTAGATGTGGATGAGAATATTATCTGCACTTCAATGCAGAAGAAGGTGAATTTGATTATCATTCATCATGAGGGAGAGAAGGAGATGGAAAAACTCTTCCATATCAAGATTCATATCAAGAAGATGAGGGTATACACTCTATTCGATTCTAGTTCACAGTCCAATCTCATAGCATCCAATTCAATCAACAAGCTTGATTTGGAGGTTCATGATCATACTAGGCCTTATCCATTGGCATGGGTAAATAAGGATACAGAGATGAATATCACGAATCTAAGTATATCAAATTTGTTGCAAGTGCTTATTTTATTGATGAAGTGGAGCTATATGTAACAAACCTACATGTGTGCGGTGTAGTGTTTGGAATCCCCTACATGTATATGAGGGATGTGATCTTCATGAGGAGAGAAATATAGTATTACCTAATCTACAAGGATGGCAATTTTTTCATCATCAATACGCATAAAGGTAAATAAAATATATCACTCATAAGTGCCAATGAGTGTTACAAGAGCCTAAAGGGATACCACCTAAGATGAAATTAGAGCATGAGATATAGTTGTTTCTTAACTCCCCATTACCAAATATTGGGTTGTATAGATAGTCTTTTCTGGAAGCAGATGAAGTGAAGAAGCTGCAATTGCAACAGTTTCTGGAGAAAGGGGTGATTCAAGTAAGAATCTCACCTTATTGGGTCACCCATCATCATCATAAACAAGAAGGATGGGACTTGGATGATGTGTATCAAATACAGATATTTGAACAATATTACACTTAAGAATTGGTACCCTCTTCCCGAGATTGACGATTTGTTAGACAGGTTGTAGTGTGCCAAGTACTTCACCAAGTTGGATCTCAAATCGAGATACCATTTCCATTGAGTATGTGTCAACTTTAAGACACTTGGAAGAACACCATTAAGAGAATGCAAGGTTTGTATGAATAGTGTGTCATTCCTTTTGGTTTATGTAATGCACCAACTACATTTATGAGACTAATGACTAACGTTTTGTGCCCATATTTAGATTCATTTGTTATAGTTTATTGCAATTATATATTGGTTTATAGCTTTACTTGGGAGGAGCGCAATTCATATCTCAAAAAGGTGTTAGAGACTCTGAAAAAACACTAGTTGTTGGCTAATCTCAACAAATGTGAGTTTGCTCAGCATCCATTGGTGTATTTTGGGAATGTGATCAGTGGAGGGGAACTCAAGATAGACCCCACAAAGATGGAGGCCATTATAAAATGGTCAATATCTACTAATGTCATTGAAGTTAGGATCTTTGTTGGGGAATCATAGTACCTATAGAATTTTATCGCTTCCTCTTTAGTGGTAACATTCCCACTCCATGCCACAACAGTGAGCGGTAAAAGTTTATAGTGGGGAAAGAATCAACAAAAAGATTTTGTCGAGCTAAAAAAAATAGATTAGTCAAGCACTCTTATGAACATGGAACCTTTTACCCATGATGCATACAAAGAGGGATACATAGAAGATGAGGACTTCAAGGAGGTGTTGTTTCAACAACTACTTGGCTAATTTCATGCAGAAGAAGGTGACAATAAGATTGATTATCATCTCTTGAATGGGTTACTCTACATAACAGACAAGCTATGTGTTCCTAAAGGTGAAATCGTTCGGTACCAAAATCGAATTCTCCAGCTGGTAGTAGCATTTTAGCGGCGGGGACCAAAGATACAACAAAATTTCATACTTAAATTCATCCTCACACATACAACTCTATAATAATCTATTTCATCATTATGCAATTTAATTACATGCACACCAAATAGAGAACATTGGTAAATAATGGAATATAGAATAGAACATAAATAATGATATTATGTTAACATAATTGTAAACATGACATTCATGACACATTCACAATACTTATCTTTATGGAAATAGTCCTCCAATTAGATGCAAATAAAGGCCATTCCTCTCAACCTTAGGAAATCTAGATCACACTTAATCTATCTATGAGAGAGGCCACCCCTAAGTTGAGGATATCATTCCAAAAGAGTAAAGTTCTTACATTTTCCCGCTTAGCCCACAATTAAAAAAACTATGTAGTGCAAAAACCCCTCTACAACTATCCCAATAAACCAACACTCTTCTCCCTTAACCTCCACAACACTAGGAATGTGATCCCTTTCTTTGCAAGTAGCCCCTTAGGAAATACCAATTCCCTTATAGTACTCTAGCATAGGTTCACGAGGGAATCTCACTATTGGAACTCTAGGGATTCTCAATTGTAGGCCAATTTCCCTCCTCTAATCAACACAATAATATTGGTAACAATTCCTAATGGTAATAACTTCAACATGCCTAACAATATAGTCAATAGCATAACTATTATCTTATCTTCTTTGTCACAAAAACATGCCAATAAGGATGATGATAGAATGATTGCAGAAAGTGATCAATCATCTCAACTCCCAACAATATATTTGCATGCGGGGAAACCTCCATGTGGCCTTCATGAGGATCCCACATCCTTCCCTTTAATACCACCCTTAGGTTAATAAACAATGATGAAATAATCAACTCTCATAATCATGGGGTTTAGGTAATTTGGATAAATTTATTAATTAAGTTTTACAATCAACGCTAAGGAGATATGTTATATAAATCACTAAGATCCTCTCTTATACGCCTCCTTTCACTTCCCCACTTGTGAAATCATATCCCCCCATCTCCTCTTTGTCCTTATGTATTTGTAGTTTTTCAATATTTTAATATTATCAGTCAATGTACATCATTACAATATATTTGGTCAACCTAGACCATTTATGTCCAACTTCTAGCCACTTGGTCATTACGTAAGGAAATGAAAATGATTAGTGTAGATGATAGTCAGTGAAATACAATTTGTTTATAAAAATTACTTTGAATTTTTCTGGTGCGTTAAATGTAGCTTTGTTTTATAAAATACAAATGATAGTCAATACAAGCTATTAGTGTAGATGATAGTCACTGAAATACAATTTGTTTATAATAATTAGTCTAAATGTTTATGAAGAAAACTATTTCTAGAGTGTGTTAGATATAGCTCTATTTTGTAAAAACTCTTTTCAAGTAAAAGGAATTATGATTTCATCAAAAGACAAGAAGGTTACAAGTATAGCTATCCAACTCTCTATTATCTTTGCTTTTGTAAAAGAAATATTTAAATTAATTATCTAAGAAAAACATAAACATTGTGTTAGCAAGAAAAGGACAATGAGATTTTAGGCTTCTAACAAAAAAAAAAGTAGGATGACTCCACATATTGTGTCTCAAATGCTTCTTTGTGATATATAATTTGCCACAAATAAATAGATCAACAAAGGGCATTTATGAATCATAGAAATTAAAACATCACATTCTTTCCTTCATATTTCATATTTACTTGGGTGGGAATGGACATGATGTTCATTATTGCATAACCCTCTGAGACCCTAGGAACAAAGAGTGAGCTTGGGAGATCAGAATCGCCATTAGGATGGGAATCCACTATCTAAGGAGGAAATTCGAAGGAATAGAGAGGCTCTTGGATCATCAACCCATTTAATCACTCTATGACTATAATAGTCCATAATGGTTTTATTCTGATGCAACAAGTTGGGGAGAAGAAATCAAATGCTCCCTTTTATAGTTCTAGTCATTAATTTTCAAGTTCACATCTAAATCTTGGTTGAATAACAACTACCGAGTAAATATTTTGTTAATTTTAATAACTACCTTAGAAAGATCAACATGTTATATGTATAAGCTACAATCAATGAGGTAAGATGATGACAATTATTTTTTTAGACAAATTCTTATATATAAATGGTTTTCTTATGGATAATAAATTGTAATTATCGACAACTTCTTTCATTTAGTATTCTAGGTTCATGTTGAAGATAGGAATTTTACAATTATGTTTGTAAATTTTCCACTATAATAATATAAAGCATTTTTTTTCATCTCAAAAACTAAAAAATCACAAACTAACTTACCAAGTGGAAATGATTTTAATGTGACAAATTTATTTATCAAGGCTCATGTACACATACTCAATCGTTTAATTTCAAATCCTACAAAAAATAACACTAATACCAATGACAGATATTACACAAAACATCACTACCACTTCTAAGTTAACCACATTCTTTTCCATTAACGAAGCTTCCCCCAAATTAAATCATGTAAGAAAGACGACACGAATTTGAAGCCAACACCATCAAGAAATGATCTCACTAGAACAATATTTTCTAGATTGACAACCTCGTAAGAAAAGAGCAACGAGTTAACTAGGTCAAACTATCAAGCTATGGTAGTTAGCTCAAGCTAACTAACATTAAATTTAGATTGTTTTAACCTTCTTTAAGCTATTCACAATGAATCATAGACTAAAGTTTATTCATATCCACTTTTGGTGTAGGTTTCTAAACCCCCCGTGTAGAATTAAGTGAAGCAAGCACTATATTTAAACCGAAAGTCGTATATCACCAATGTTTTCATAGCATATACAAACCCAACTCCCTCGAGCACAATTGAATTGGAAGGAAAAAATGAGTGTCTATTTTAAAGTCGTTTGTGGGTAGATGAGGAGCATATGGAGGTCTTTGGGATGGATGGTCGGAAGTATGGTATGAAGTATTTGTAAATTTTTATATACTTTTTAATTAAAGGTATAGAATTTTAACTGTGTGAAAAAAAAGAGGAGCATCTCTGCATTTATTATTGAAAATGAAGTTTGAAGAATTTGGTTGTCTCGATGATTAATAAATGGCTCAAACTTGCAAGTACAATTGATTTGCAACCCTATAGGTCATTTAATAGCTCAGTTTGGGTAAGGAGTTACATGTCACATGGTAATGTAGATTCTAGTATATCATTTAAACATGGAAGGATGAGGTTATGTGTGACATCATGCCTTTAGACAGTTGTGATGTGGTATTGGGAACAAACTAAATTGGATGTCCATATAAATAAATGGTGTTTTACTAAATCATTTTATAAGAAAAAATAATCGTACTACCAATAGGAAAATTTCAATCACATTCAACCTTTTTCTCATGTTTGATTTTAAATTTTGATACCCATACGCTCATATCCAAGGTCAAATATTCAATATTTTACTTTTTTTCTCACTTTGATTATATAATTACAAACTTTGCTTAGTCGATGCCATATACTGGCATGGTTGTTTTGACATATTGGAAAAAGACAACTTTTATATGAATTTCTTGGTTAGGGATCTTTCATGTTGGAACACTGCCCTTTTTTCCATCCTATTGATTGATTTGTAGTTGGTGAAGACTCAAGGAGTGTTAATTGTAGTGTGTTGTTTGGATTAGGAAAATGGGTTGATTATCTTCCATGGTCCAAATTATTTCATTCATGTTTGGTCTTCATCCCTTGACAGGGCATTTAGTGGGGGAGTCCTTAGTTATGTTGGTATACATGTCAATAACACCCACTTCAAAGGGTTTAAGATGTTGTTTTACCGAAGCTACATGCTTTATTTCCTCCGTGTTCTTTCCCATGGGCTGTCACCAAAATCTACCATCCATTGGATTTGTTAATTTTTCACTTTGTTGGTTGGAGAAACCTTTGGCTTTGGGCAAACTTCCCTCATATGCAATGCAATGTGTCCAGACAAACCTAACACCTACACACTGTGTCCTTGTAATCCAATTCTGACAATCCTTATTTCCCCGACACACTCGCCTTTCTCCCCCAAGTGAGTGAGGGGTGTGATGTTGGAGCCATTGAATGAGAGATCCAACAATGCCCCCTTCACTCACCATGGGGAGTTTGTCAGGTGCATAGGGTTTGCCATCCAATTCTTAGGTTTATCGAAAATCATCATATTTTATAATAATCTTATTAGGGAGACCTTTACTCGGTGCAAGATCTACACAAATACCAGACACAAGCGAAAATTCCCTTGCTACTTTGGCTTTTATCAATTTTAAGAAATTTGCTCAAGAATTTTCTAATTGCTTCTAACATATATCTATTCCATAAGTGACTTTTTCAATTTTAAAAAATTTGCTCAAAAAGTTTCTAAATGCTTCTAACATATATCTATTCCATAAGTGGATGGGGTGATTCTACAATCTTATAAAAACCAAGGTCATTCTTCCATGCCCTCTCTATGCTCTTCTACATTAAGAAAAAAGATGATAAAGAAACCTAAGGCGACTAGAAGTGTGGAGTTAAAACAAGTCTTAAAAAAAAGATGATAAAGAAACCTAAGGCGACTAGAAGTGTGGAGTCAAAAGAAGTCTACAAGGAATGCTCTTATGAATAATATGTTGTTGAAAGCATCGCATGCAAGTCTTTATAACCAAGGGAATCCAACGCAATGAAAAATATATATATTTTTTTTAAATCCAATAAATTGAAACATACTATCATAGTGCCACAACACGCCCGGTGAAACTCGAACCCACAAACGCCTGATTAGAAGCCAGACACCCTATCCATTAGGCCACGGGCGCCTGTTTATCCGTAGCTAATCTTTACATTATTAGATTAATAAAACCGAACTTATGATCAGAAGATTTAAATATTTTTGTTATCGATGTTGGAGGGATTAGAATGTTTAATTACAAACTTCTATGTTTGACATATAATAAGCCGATAAGCCGACCACAGAGTGCGAGTCGAACCCACGACCATTTGATCCGAAGTCAAACGCGTTAATCCACTGCGTTATGCGGCCACTCATAAAATTTAACATTTGGCAAAATCTAATTTTGTAATTTGAAAATTGGAGAGGAAACAAAAACAGAAATCCCCTTTACAAAGACAAGCTACTTGTAGAGTGGAAGTATTTGTGAAAATGGTCGATGGTAATAAGATAGGAGTGGATGACCATCAAATGGGCACAGGGACTTTATAACTTAAAGAAACTCATCAAGCTTTTTCAGAAGATTGAGTTCACTCATATCAGAGAACAAAACTCTGTTGCTGATTTACTCTCCAAGCTTGCTTTATCTGGCAAAACAGGGCTCGCTCCTCTATTGAGAAGAATATCATAATACTCTTCTTCTGAATGCTGGAACTTATGCAATTCTTGAAGATATACTCTAATTATTTGTTTTGGCCGATCTGTTTTGAGGGCTTTTTGGAATTCTGTCAAAAGCTTTCTTAGTTTTGTTTTGGTCGATCTGTTTTGAGGGCTTTTTGGAATTCTGTGAAATTATTTTGAAGTAAAGGAAGTCTTAAATTGTTTCGAAGTCAAAGAAATCATTGTTTCGTCACAATGTAAGCAAGTTCCACTGGGATAACGATGTTTAGCTTTAAATTGGATATTATAGGAGTGAAGAAAATATAATTCATGTAGTGTTTATGTTGAGTCAACTAAAACATTTATTCACATCCTTTAGTTACTTGAAAAACACAACCTAACCACCTATATATTGTATACAAAAGAGTTTAGGCACTTTCTATGATCATCCATTTTACTTTTTAAAAACCTTCAATTAAAATGGGCAAAGTGGGTTTCTATAATTATATTGATCGGTGTTTACATCTTAAAATTTGGGGTGAGCTAGCATTTATGCTTTTCCTAGATTGCATGAGGATGAGACAAGTGTAGTATCCAGATTGATTGTATGGAAGTCGTTCCAATTCAAAATAAACAATTAAAAGAACATAAAAAATAACTATAACGTATGCATAGATAATAGGTAGTTTGTGGCCAAAACAAGTAACAAATAACTTATGTGTGGCACTTAACTTGATGTCTATCAGTGTTCACCGACCACAAATTAAGTGGTTGTGCTAGTTATAGTGAACTTAATCTCCTTATACACAAAGTGTGTTTGGTTGTATTAGATAAAGGATGAAGAAATAGTGATGACAAGAAAATCTCAATTATACATTCTTAAATTTCATAGTATATCATGAAGGAAGTATTATTAATAATTATATTTAAAAGTTTATTAAAATTTCAAAAAATTATTGCACCGAGTGAAATGAGGTGCTCTAATTAAAAATGTAGCGTTACATCTAATAAAATGTAAAAAGTGATTACGTGTAAAAAGAGTAAGTAAAGTAAAGTAAAGTAAAAAGAAGTAAAGTAAAGTAAGTATGGGGAGATGTTGTAAGGTTTGTGATGTAATGTTTGTTACTAACAAAATAATTAAAAAAATTCATGTCCTATCATAAAAAAAAATTATGGAAAGTATTAAAAAAACCCATGTTGATTCATAAAATAAAATATTATGACAAGTAATTAAAAAATAGATGCTCATTTATAAAATAAAAACTTAAAACTTAAACTCGATCAAATTTCTTCAGTTTAAATTTAAAAAAAAAAATACACCTCAAGAAATTGGATCCCTCTTGATGCTTAATAAAATATATATGTGTTTTTTATTCAACTAAAACTAAATTTAAAAAAGTAATACTAATTTTATAGGAATCTGCAAAATTGAAAACAAAAAACTCATAAAAGACTAATGCCCACCCAAACAAAAATATTTAATGCCCACCCAAACTAAAATATTTTCTATCACAAAGTATACCAAACTTATATGATAGAAAGTATACCAAACTTATAAACAAATGAAAACACAATGATAAACAAGTGCCACATGGTGGTGAAGTCCTTGACGTAGGAAAATCAAATTTGGAACTATTGTTATATGTACATTATGTTAAAAAAGTAACCAAAAGGCTGTACAATGGTTTTGTCAAAACTTCTAGTATATGTACATAGTATGGAAAATCAAATTTGGAACTATTGTTATATGTACATTATGTTCAAAAAGTAACCATAAGGCTGTACAATGGTTTTGTCAAAACTTCTAGTATATGTACATAGTATGGACAATCAAATTTGGAACTATTGTTATATGTATATTATGTTCAAAAAGTAACCATAAGGCTGTACAATGGTTTTGTCAAAACTTCTAGTATATGTACATAGTATACATAATTGCTAATATATGTACATAGCATAGAAAATAGAAAACATGTCCTTAGTCTTCTTTCTTTATGCTCTTTTGATCTGCAAAATGGAAAACATGTCTATAACGGAATTGCTAATTACGTCGATAAGCGTTTTATTTTAACATTTGGGGGTGAGGGCAGGGTGGGTAATTTTTTATTTTTTTAATAATGAACAGTTAGATTTGTCAGATTATAGAATATGCTTCGTCTTGTACACGAATGATCGATTCAGATTGACTGAATTAACTTACGGGCATGCATAAATCCAAGCGACACCAAGAGATAATTTAAAAAACATAGAATAAATTCGATGGACAAAATATTTGAAACGCTTGGGAGTTACAGTTCCTCAAGGCCAACTACAATGACTGGCATTTTGTTGGCTGTGCAAGAAATGCCAGCATATGCTCAAATACTATGAAGAATCCGAATGACGGATGCACCTGCTGCTTCACACCTTCTGCAAAGATCTCACCAGTGAGTATGTTCATCACCCAAGGCGCTTTCGTTTAGGCTCTGCTCTACTTATAAATTAGTGGTGGGTGGAAGTGGTTCTCGGCATTTCAACACTATAAGGGTTCGAGCGTTGGCTTCATTTCATGCTTCCAATCTCTGGTCCAATTCTCAGGTATATACATTTCTATTCTTTCATTGTAAACATTAATATTATTGATATTTTCCTCCATCATACATGTATTCTACTCTAACATAGTTTGGTATGATATTATGTTTGCAGGTAAATCTATGATAGCATTCATGACCATTCCTTTCGATACCATCTCACCTAATTTATTTAATGTACGGATAGACCTCTATTTGTAATTTAATGAATACTGGTTATTTCATGAAGGGTATCCTAACTTGTACAAAATTGTTTGCAAGTGCCTGGTATACTATGACATTCTCAAGGTCTTTCACCCTGAATGTGCACCAACAAGGTAATATCTAGCCATCGAGCTGTTGTGAGAAAGCAGAGTCTGCCCGGTTGATGAATATCAAAATGAGCTGGGGAACCTGGTGGTCAATGGCGGTCCCGCTGATTTGTAGTATCGAAGACAAATCCGTTTTCAAAGTATCTTTTTCCTCTTTCAGTCGGCCATTTTCTATTTGTAAAGATTCAATCTATTCAGAAAAGATTAAGTAAATAAGTCATTCATATAATCTAATTGTACTCAAATTAGGTCTATTGAATTAAATAGTAAACTATTCAAATTAGGGCTATTGAATGAATGGGAACGATCAATTTGATTCGGATCTGAAAGGAGAATTTGAAGATTGGGTGCAATGTCTTGTTTAGCATCAAAATAATTTTAATCATACCCATTTATTCAATCTCATAGATCAATATACAAGTCTCTACCAAAACAAAAAATTTACTCTCTTTTAACAGTACTGGATTTGTAATCAATTGCTCTTGCTTGCTTGGATTTAGAATGTTATGGTCACCAATAAACTATTCAAATGCACAGAGAAATACATTGGCACTTAGCGTTTTCATATGCTAAATGATCAGTAGATGATTGTTTAAAGTGGCTATTCTATGATAAATCCATTGATTGTTAGGTTTTGATAATTTTATAATTGATATTCTTTGCAAATAATGATCAAATACTGGAATTCGATAATTAGAGATAATTTTTTCTTTGACTATGGAATTTTCCATGGCTTCTCCCTAGATTACTGTGTCGGATGGTTGAATATGGGCTATGAAATATTTCGTTAAGAATAGTTGCACACGGGCAATGGTCCTGGGAATCACTAGTGACACGACCTCTTTCTATGCCACCGTGCACAGGCTCTGGATTTGACGTCATAATTTTATAACAATGTTAATGAGTTTATATTCCTATTAGAAATGGCTGAACATGATCACGATTTTTGCATCTTTCTTGATTTGCAGGATGTTAGATTTCAAATCTTTTGCACCCAATATGATAGGTTTTCATTTCGTAATATTTTAATGCGGATTAAGAATTGCTAATTGATAGGTTTTCAGGTTTTCAATATTTGTATTCAAATTATATGTATTTGTGAATTATAAAATGATAATTTATTAGTGTTTTAAAAATCCTTTACTTTAAATACAACTAACCTGTGCAATCTTGTATAGCTCTTTACTATGTTGGCCAAGCCAAATGCAAAATGATGGATTCTGAAGACCACCCTATAAAAATAAAAAGACAAAACAAAATAAATAGTTTGAAGTTATATATATTTTTCAAGTTTTAAATAAAATTATTATGCTTTGTTAATATTAAGTTCCGTAAATAATAGACCCAGGACCAGATCCTAGACCAATTCCTTAACATGAGTTATTGCATTTAAGTTTATAGCACTTGAGAAGTAGACTTCTTGAAACTATCATAATGTAGAGAGAGCGAACAGTCATGTTACCTGTCATAATGGTGTTCCACTATTAGTAATGTATATATTTTGGATTATCAAATCAAAATTTAAGATCATGACTGTTTCTTGTGTTAAATATACTAACGTTCTCGTACTAAATATACATCCTCACGGTGTTTGTTTCTGTATTAAATATGTTAACGCTCTCCACACCCAGAATTTATCAATTGTTCCAATCTACAACTCTAAGGAATCAAAAGCCCTAATTCCATCACAAATGAATTGCTAACAATACAATGCAATAGTAACATTTATAAATTTGCATGTAAGCTGAAATATTTGAAGGCTTTGAACGTTATTGTATTTGTTTGAGAGTGAAATATATATCTTTTGATTTTGTATTTTGTTTTAGATGATCCCTCGACTAAAGAACAATAATTATTATATAAATAGTATTTTACATAGTATTTTAGTATGGTAAAGTGACGAGTTAAATTTTAATGTAGACATTGTATTAAAAAAATAAAAGAATATTTAATGTTGAAAATGTTATTTTTTTTTTAAATGTTTATTTTATATAAAATGGATATTGATTAATTAAATCATTTTAAGATTTTTATATAAAATGGATATTGGTTAATTAAATCATTTTAAGATTTAATTAATAATAATAATAATTAAAATTAATTATTAAATTAAAATTAATTATTAAATTAAAATTATTTAATAAAAAATCTAATTTTAATATTTAAAACCTAAAATTAATATTAAATAATAAATATTAGTTAACCATATTTGAATTTATATTATCTTGGTCTCTCATTCCATTATATACAACTAGCAAGATAATGTAATGATATCTTATATATTATATACAAGATTTAATAAAATATATATTATAGAAATATTTAATATATTAGTAAAATATTATTGAGATTATTAATATTAATAATAATAAAGTTAATGTTAATAATTGATTTTGGGTTTTTATTACACTTTTTACTAAATTTAAAATTTAATTTTAATTAATATTTTATTATTAAAAAAAAATATATAATAAAAATATAAAATTATTTTTATTAAATTTAAATTTTATTTTAATTAAGAAATTTATAATACAATTTTTTTAATAAAAATATAAAATTATTTGTATTAAATTCAAATTTTACTTTATTTAAAAAAATTATATTAAAAATTTTATAATACAATTTTTTTATTAAAAATAAGAAAATAAAATTATAAAACTCATATTATATTATGATAAGCTAGATTTGAACCATTTATAACAAAATTATTGAAATAACTACAGAATCTACACCCAATTGACCATTTATAACAAAATTATTGAAATGAAGAAGAATAACATTTTAATATTATAAAATTTTAAATAAATTTAAAGGCTAAAAAATTATATTTTGTATTTATAATATCAAATTTTGAAATTTTGAAATTTTGAAATTTTTTAAATAAAATATTGTAAAATAAGTTTTGGTAAAAGGTTATAAAAAAAAAGTCAAAATTATATAATTAAAAAAACATAATTAAAATTTTGATTAAATTTAAAACTTAAATAATTGTATTTTTTATTTAATGTTGATTTTTCTATTTAAAAAAAAAAGTTTTACAATAAAAGAAGGTTCATCCATTTTCTAATATGCATTACCCATAGCATAACAATAAATTAAATAATGATCTGCTCATTAATTCAAATACCAGTTGAATATAAATATATTTATAGCTTTTAATTGAATATAAATATTACTATTTATTAAATATATTTATAGTTTTATATTGGATACACATATCATTTATTTTCGTTATCCTTTAGGATATAGCACAATTTCTTCATTCTGCTTATTTCTTTTTATGGAGTGTTTTTATTTGACTTCATTAGTTTTTAAAAATATATGTATCCCTTCTTGTGTAGAATTATCTTCAATCATTCTTACCAATGAACATTCACAAGAACTAAACACCTTGGTTTAAAGAGATAGATATAAAAACTAAATATATAATATAAGTTGTTGCTATTCATCACATTTAACTCAATATGATATGTGTATTCCATTTTAGTATCTATAAGCAAAGATGAATATGATTAATATTTAATTAATCTTTCCAATTATTATTTTCATATTTTTTAAATTTTAAAATGAAATATTGCAAAACGAGTTTTGAAAAAAAAAACAAAATATTAAAAAAGCCATACTTAAAATTTTTATTAAATTTAAAACTTAAATAATTGACCATTGATTAATCTTTAATTAATCTTTTTAACTATCATTTTCATATTTTCAAAAATTGTAAATGAAATATTGCAAAATGAGTTTTGATAAAAATTCATTTTGCAATAGTCAAGCATAATCAAACATAGTTCAACAAAAAGAGAAAACGAAATTTTTGTTAAGATCGAGAGGAGTCCGCGGAAATCATTTTTCAATTCGATGAGAGGAATGTGCGGAAAGAATTTTTCAATTCGACAAGTTTCGAACCTATTAAGCAAGTTCATCCTTAGGAGAACAAGAATCTCTTTTGTTGTAATGCTTTATTTTTTGTTGTAATGCTATACATTCTGTGCTTGAAAATAGGTATAACATGGTAAATCAAGGCGTTGTCAAAAATTCCATTTTAGTCAAGCATAGTCACGCATAGTCAACAATAGTCAACCATGCTCAACCATAGCCAACCATAGTAAAGCATGGTCAACCATAACAAACCATAACCAACCATAGTAAACCAAAGCCAACCAAAGCCAACCATGGTCACTCAAATAAAGTGAGCCATAATGGACAATGGTCAACCATAGCCAACCAAAGTCAATTATGACCAACCAAAGTCACCCATAGTCAACCATATTCAACCATGGTCAACCATAGTCAACGAAGGTCAACTGTGGTCAACAATGAACAACCACGGTCTAAAATAGTTAACCATGCTCAACCATAGTCAACCAAAGTCAACCATGGTTAACAAAAAACAACCATATACAACCATGGTGTACGATGGTCAACCAAAGTCAAACAAAGCCCACCATGGTGAACCAAAGTCAACCACGATTAACTATGTTCAACCAACGTCAACCATTTTGAACCAAAGTCAACCATGGTCAACCAATGCAAACCATTGTGAACCAAAGTCAACCATGTTCAATTAAGGAAAACCATGGTTAACCAAGGTCGACCATAGTCAAACAAAGTCAACAATGGTCAAGCAAAGTTAACCATAATCAACGATGGTCAACCAAAGTCAACAATGCTCAAACAAATTCAACCATGGACAACCAAAGTCAACCATGGTTAACCAATGTTAGCCAAAGTAAACCAAAGTCATCCATAGTCGGTCATGGTCAACCAAAGTTAATAATGGTAAATGAAAGTCAACCATGTTCAACCAAATCTAACCATGGTAAACCAAAGTCAACCATTGTCAACTAAAATTCAACCAATATTAACCATTGTAAAAGAAATTCGACCATGGTTGGCCATGGTTGACTTGTTCAACCTATGTTAACCATTGTAAAACAAAGTCTACCATGGTTGACCTTGTCAACAAAAGTTAACCATGGTAAACCTAAGTGAACCATTGTCAACTAAAGCCACCCATGGTCATCTATAACTATAGTTTACTTTTGTAGACTTTACTTGACCATGGCTGTCCTTGGTTGGCCATTTGACTTTGGTTGACCATGGTTGAATTTGGTTGACTATGGTTGAATTTAGTTGACCATGGTTAGTAAACCAAAGTCATCCATAGTCAGTCATGTTCAACCAAAGTTAACAGAGGTAAATGAAAGTCAACCATGGTCAACCAGATTTAACCATGGTAAACCAAATTCAATAATGGTCAACCAAAGTCAACCATTATCAACCAAAATTCAATCAATGTTAACCATTGTAAAACAAAGTCGACCATGGTTCTCCATGGTTGACTTGGTCAACCAAAGTTAACTATGGTAAACCAAAGTCAACCATTGTCGACTAAAGCCACCCATGGTCATCTACAACTATAGTTGACTTTGCTTTACTTTCATAGACTTTACTTGACCATGGCTGTCATTGGTTGACCATGGTTGAATTTGGTTTACTATGGTTGACATTAGTTGACCATGGTTGATTTTGGTTAATCGTTGTTGACTTTGGTTAACCATGGTTTACTATGGTCGACTTTCATTGACTATGTTCATTATTATTGACTTCTGTTAACTGTGGTTGACTTTTATTGTGATATCCCTCCTTAATGACCTATTAAGTTAAAAATGAAAAAGATTGCTATACACGTGGTTACTAGTCAGGAGCTCAATGGCCTAAATACTTTTAGGGTTTCTCCAAACAAAAGGACAAATCTTAGGTAGACTAACTATTCACGGCGATCGAATAGTAAACTCCTACTACCTATCTACTAATGCAAGGATAAATATTATCCTAGGAGAGGTTAAATGAGGCATTAATATATGCTTATCATAGTCAAGCAAGGACTATTTGTAAAACAAGTAAATGGATACTAAGAATACAAAATACATATACACTGCTCATGAGAAAGGGTAGGCAATATATACCAATAAATCTTCTTGGTAAGTATGATTGGATATTTGTTTTTTTTTTTATATATAGTATAAAATACTATAATCATATGCCAATAATATTGGCACCTTTACAAATAGGAGATACATATATCTGATAGGATCAAACTTAGATATATAAGAGTTATGTGTCATTTATCATATAAGATATATAGTGATGGAATAGTAAAACTATATATATATGTACACGTTTTTATACAAGGACTGTGGTAACAATTTTCTGGTCTTAAAGAGAAAATAATCTATCCCTTAAAAAACAACAGCTATCAAGATTAGTAAATAATCGCAATTTTAGGCAATGAAGGGATTAAGTATCAGCTTAGATTTTCTTTTAGGAGAATTGCCTCCTTAATTTAGAACACCTTATTAATTTTCCATCGCCATGTGTCTCTTAATGGAGGAGCTGGAACTCCCCATCACCGCCACCGCCAAAGTTTCATTAATGAGAAAGGTATTTCGAATCCATCTTAAGGAGACCATGGAGGGTTTTTGGGGGGGGGTCCATTATTGTTTCACTTGGCGTTAGCTATAGGGGATACAAATCCATAAGATTACACTCCCCTGGAAGTTCTGTGCTTATAATGCATCGACCCAAATAATGTTTGGAGGAGGATTGCGTGATTGCCCCGATATGAGGGATCGCGTACTCTGTGATTTGAGGATCGACTGCTGCATTTTCTCTTTCGATAGCTATGGAAAACAACGTCTGGAAATAGTATGGTATTTCATTGGATTCTTTTGGAGGGTTTTTGGGATGTTGTGCCAAGAGAGAATTGACATGTGAAGCATGGTTGTTGAGACCTCTCTGATAAGCCCATCAATTTTTGGCTGCTACAGCCTCCAAGGTGGGGGGCTGCGTTGCAGCGATGCTAATCTGGTTAGTTGGGGTGGTGATCTAGGGTGTGAGGCTCGACAAGGTCGGGGGCTCTATGGTTGGGAGGAACTGAATCCTCTCCCGTGAATCGTAATTTCTCTACTTTGCAAGTAAGTATAAATTTTAGTAAAAGCCATGCTTTGCCGTATATGTTGCTTTCTAGTTTGAATCTCGGTTTACTGTTATGCTGGATGTGCAATGTTAGATAGATGTCCTATTTCACATACACCAAATCTATGGATTTTGGTATTAAATTCCATTTTTATTTACAGCACTGAAATAACGTGATGATCGATCTCGTCCCACTTTCATTTCGAATGTATTTTTCGTTTAGATCATCCAACCGTGGAAGCATGCGAGTACTATTGGTTTTGTCCTTAACTAAAAATGTTTATGATGCCGAGCAAAATTTTCCAATTTCGATTTAGATTTCTGTTTACTGAGATTTACTCTTACGATAGAATAGGGTTCTTCCTGGCTGGTTCGGTTGAGTAGCTTTTATCATAGAATGTATACACAATCAAGCTGTTTTTCTTTGGACTATTTATACTGTCCATTGTTTACACAGTTGCTTCTTAAAATTTTGAATATGTATCATGTCCATGTATACCCCATCGATTTGCCTTCTTAAAAGTTTGAATGGCGTATGCCGTCAATCCAATGTGTAAACAATCGATTCTTATTTTGGAACATGATTACTGTGTACAGTCCATTTTCTCTTCTTCGATTTGAATTTATATGCCGTTGATATGTTGTAGATACAGTCGATTTTATTGTAGTTAACCGAGCTGCCAACGTGCAGTATTGGCATGCTCGGCATTCAAGCTAACCATATGCCCAAGCATCATGACCGGGGTTCGCTTTTTTTTAACTAAAGATGTCAATCATCTCCCGGTAGTTGCCTTCTGTTCAGGCGACCTCCACTTCTTTTGGATGTTCGACTATGTGAGAAGTTGCATGTTCGACTGGTTGTTCATATCTCAGGTTTATTTTTATTTTTTTTAAATGCTTTGTTTTATTTAAAGACCTGCTTTTTGCTAACTCCTACCCACGATCTGCCCATACTATGATCTTCTTCCTTGATTCATGCCAACCGTTTTATGAGCTCGGCGTCCGTTGTCGTCCTTGGTCGTTTGCACGTGTGGAATATCTTTCCGTTATGGAGTTAGTGGTTCATTTACCATTATGGAAGTCCCAGTTACCCTGTCGAGATCAAAGCTAGCTGAGCTGCCAGCGTTTTTGTGTTGGCATGCTCGGCTTGTAAACCTACCCGGATGCCCTGCTCGGCGATATCCATTTGATGATTGTTTGGTGCATGGTGGCGTCAAAATTAGTTTGTTTATTACGTTCAGTGATTAAATATCAAACTGTATGTTACCACTCTTTCGTTGATGTTATAACCATATGTCTCCGTTTCATATTATCTTAGAATCCTTTAACAAATGATTTTATGGTGATACGTTTCAATTTATGAAAGAGATTTATGTTTAAAAATGTGTAGATTTCAATTGAAAATATATGACACTTTGTTTGAAAATGTGTAGTTCTCAATTGAACATATATTATACTTTATTGTTTGAAAAGGTGTAGTTCTCAATTGAACATATATTATACTTTATTGTTTGAAAAGGTGTAGTTCTCAATTGAACATATATGCTACTTATCATATAATTAAACTGCATGTTGTATAGTTATAATGATCCTATGATAATCTTTTAAATTAATTAATCAAGGAATCCGTAACTTAGGATATACATATTTAAATTGATGGAGTATCGGGTCATGACAACTTGTAATATATTGTTGAAATATATAATTAAAAATGTATATTGTTTAATTATACCATTTGAGAAGATGGTTAAGTGAGTGCTTAAGTGTATGGTTTAAATTCAATAGATGCATACATTGTTGGAATTTAGATTTAAATACATTGTTTAAATTTTGGTTTAATTTTATTTTGAGTAGATACTTTCTTTTATATAATCATAATTTCTACATTGTATCTTAGGATTTCGAGTCAAAATAGAATGAGTATTTGCTTCGGAATATGTATTAAGGAGCAATCCATGGATGAGTCATATAGATAATTAAAAGTTTACAATCATGGACACTTGATAGTTCAACTTGCTTTGTGATAGTTCATCCATGTTGAAGCTGTTTTTCCGGTCAACGGAATACCTCGAGGAGGTGAAACTTGATATTGTAACAACTACCTTGCAGAATCCTTTGGGATTGACGATTAATAATATGACTTACTTTGTGGACGTAGCCCAAGGAGAGGGGTGAACCACCTACATATGTCTTTTTATGTGTATTATGCTAATGGCCTTGTTGCTTATGAAGACTCTTGTATATTTTTGTCGAATGTGTTGTTCCTTTTGTTCATGTTGTTCTTGTAATGGCCACATAGACACATGTATTGTTTGAATTCACGATTTCTATTGCTGGGTAATAATTTCACGAATTATGTTCCATATATTTTTAAAAGGTAAGAATGGTATTGTAGATGAACTATGCATTTATATAGTTAATGGGTTATGAAATAAGTAAGAGGTAAATGCTTATGTACGTTTTTTGATGTAATCAATTCCAATTCGATGGCTGGAAGAATTACGTAAATTTCTTGGTTGTTCCGCAAATGGATTTGATTATCAAGATCTCTAATGCTATTACAGTTTCTAAGTTTCAGCTTTTGGGGATGTCACAATACTGAATCGACACATGGGTATGTTATGTCATTATGTTTCATTCTTGGATAAAACCAGTATCAAGAAAATGTATTATAAATAATTGAGGTACTTCCTATTATTAAAGTGTGATTTGGTTAACGGCTAGAGGAGCAAAAAAAAAAAAAAAATTATTTTCTCGAAATAACACTAACATATTTATGGAGATGTTACATTTATTGAACATGGTTGACTGTCGTTGACCATTGTTCACTTTGGTTTTTCATGGTTGACCACAACCAAAGTCAACCATGGTTGGACAAAGTCAATGATGGTCAACCATGGTCGACTTTGTTTTACAATGGTTAACATTGATTGAATTTTGATTGACAATGGTTGACTTTGGTTGACCATGGTTGACTTTGGTTTACCATGGTTAAATTTGGTTGAACATGGTTGACTTTTATTTACCATTGTTAACTTTGGTTGACCATGACCAACTATGGATGACTTTGGTTTACTTTGGCTAACTTTGGTTAACCATGGTTGACTTTGGTTGTTCCTGGTTGAATTTGTTTGAGCATTGTTGACTTTGGTTTACCATCGTTGATTATAGTTAACTTTGGTTGACCATTGTTGACCTTATTCGACTACAGTCGACTTTGGTTAACCATGGTTTTCCTTAATTGAATATGGTTGACTTTGGTTCTCAATGGCTTATGTTGGTTGACCATGGTTGACTTTGGTTCAAAATGGTTGACGTTAGTTGAACATAGTTAATCATGGTTGACTTTGGTCAACAAAAGCTAACCATGGTAAACCTAAGTGAACCATTGTCAACTAAAGCTACCCATGGTCATCTATAACTATAGTTTACTTTTGTAGACTTTACATGACCATGGATGTCTTTGGTTGGCCATTTGACTTTGGTTGACCATGGTTGAATATGTCAACAAAAGTTAACCATGGTAAACCTAAGTGAACCATTGTCAACTAAAGCCACCCATGGTCATCTATAACTATAGTTTACTTTTGTAGACTTTACTTGACCATGGCTGTCTTTGGTTGGCCATTTGACTTTGGTTGACCATGGTTGAATTTGGTTGACTATGGTTGAATTTGGTTGACCATGGTTGAATTTGGTTGACTATGGTTGGCCATTTGACTTTGGTCGACCATGGTTGACTTTGTCAACAAAAGTTAACCATGGTAAACCTAAGTGAACCATTCTCAACTAAAGCCACCCATGGTCATCTATAACTATAGTTTACTTTTGTAGACTTTACTTGACCATGGCTGTCTTTGGTTGGCCATTTGACTTTGGTTGACCATGGTTGAATTTGTCAACAAAAGTTAACCATGGTAAACCTAAGTGAACCATTGTCAACTAAAGCCACCCATGGTCATCTATAACTATAGTTTACTTTTGTAGACTTTACTTGACCATGGTTGTCTTTGGTTGGCCATTTGACTTTGGCTGACCATGGTTGAATTTGGTTGACTATGGTTGAATTTGGTTGACTATGGTTGGCCATTTGACTTTGGTCGACCATGGTTGACTTTGTCAACAAAAGTTAACCATGGTAAACCTAAGTGAACCATTGTCAACTAAAGCCACCCATGGTCATCTATAACTGTAGTTTACTTTTGTAGACTTTACTTGACCATGGCTGTCTTTGGTTGGCCATTTGACTTTGGTTGACCATGGTTGAATTTGGTTGACTATGGTTGAATTTAGTTGACCATGGTTAGTAAACCAAAGTCATCCATAGTCAGTCATGTTCAACCAAAGTTAACAGTAGTAAATGAAAGTTAACCATGGTCAACCAGATTTAACTGTGGTAAACCAAATTCAACCATGGTCAACCAAAGTCAACCATTATCAACCAAAATTCAACCAATGTTAACCATTGTAAAACAAAGTCGACCATGGTTGTCTATGGTTGACTTGGTCAACCAAAGTTAACCATGGTAAACCAAAGTCAACCATTGTCGACTAAAGCCACCCATGGTCATCTATAACTATAGTTGACTTTGCTTTACTTTCATAGACTTTACTTGACCATGGTTGTCATTGGTTGACCATGGTTGAATTTGGTTTACTATAGTTGACTTTAGTTGACCATGGTTGATTTTGGTTAATCGTCGTTGACTTTGGTTAACCATGGTTTACTATGGTCGACTTTCATTGACTATGTTCATTATTGTTGACTTCTGTTAACTGTGGTTGACTTTTATTGAACATGGTTAACTGTCGTTGACCATTGTTCACTTTGATTTTTCATGGTTGACCACAACCAAAGTCAACCATGGTTGGACAAAGTCAATGATGGTCAACCATGGTCAACTTTGTTTTACAATGGTTAACATTGATTGAATTTTGATTGACAATGGTTGACTTTGGTTGACCATGGTTGACTTTGGTTTACCATGGTTAAATTTGGTTGAACATGGTTGACTTTTATTTACCATTGTTAACTTTGGTTGACCATGACCGACTATGGATGACTTTGGTTTACTTTGGCTAACTTTGGTTAACCATGGTTGACTTTGTTTGTTCCTGGTTGAATTTGTTTAAGCATTGTTGACTTTGGTTGACCATCATTGATTATGGTTAACTTTGGTTGACCATTGTTGACTTTGTTTGACTGCAGTCGACCTTGGTTAACCATGGTTTTCCTTAATTGAATATGGTTGACTTTCGTTCACAATGGTTTACGTTGGTTTACCATGGTTGACTTTGGTTCAAAATGGTTGACGTTAGTTGAACATAGTTAATCATGGTTGACTTTGGTTCACCATGGTGGGCTTTGTTTTACTTTGGTTGACCATCGTATGCCATGGTTGTCTATGGTTGACTTTGGTTAACTATGGTCGACAATGGTTGAGCATGGTTAACTATTTTACACCATGGTTTTTCATTGTTGACCATGATTGACCTTTGTTGACCATGGTTGACCTTGGTTGAATATGGTTGACTATGGGTGACCATGGTCGACCAAAGTCAACCATGACCAAGTAAAATTTAAACATGGTCCACCAAAGTAAAACAATGGTAAACGAAAGTCAACTAAGGTCAACAATGGTCAACCAAAGTCAATGATTGTCAACCATGGTCTACCATAGTTAACCATGGTAAACCATTGTTAACCACATACAACCATGGTCAACCAATTAATATTCTTATATGACTTTGGTTGTGGTCAACCAAATAATTATAAGTCAAACATGGTCAACAAAATAATATTCATATATGACTTTCGTTGTGGTCAACCAAATAATTATAAGTCTGCCATGCTAAACCAAATAATATTCTAATATGACTTTGGTTGTGGTCAACCAAATAATTATAAGTCTACCATGGTAAACCAAATATTATTCTAATATGACTTTGGTTGTGGTCAACCAAAAAATTATAAGTCTACCATGGTAAACCAAATAATATTCTAATATGACTTTGGTTGTGGTCAACCAAAGTCAACCATGGTCAAACATAGTCAACTCTATTTTTCATGGTTGACCACAATCAAGGTCAACCATGGTTAACCAAAGTCAACGAAAGTCAACCATGGCCAATCAAAATTTAACCAAAGTCAACTGTGGTCCACGAAAGTCAACAATGGTAACTGAAGTCAACGAAGGTCAACCATGGTCTACCATAATTAACCATGGTCAACCATAGTCAACCAAATTCAACCATGGTTAACCAAAGTCAACCATAGACAACCATGGTGTGTGATGGTCAACCATAGTCAACCAAAGTCCACCATGGTCAACCAAAACCAACCATGGTCAAGCAAATTCGACCATGGTTGACTATAATCAAACATGGTTAACAAAGTCGACTAAGGTCAACCAAAGTCAACCATGGTCAACTACAATCAACCATTGTCAACTACAGTGAGCTACGGTCAACTATGTTTAACCATGAAAATCCAAAGTTAACGATGTTCAACCATAGTCAACCAAATTCTACCATAGTTAAGAATGGTCAACCAAAGTCAACCATGGTCAACCGAAGTGAACCATAGTCGTTCTATTTAATGATTATATTTATTATTATTTAATTAATATTTTTTCAGCGAAAATTATTTAATTAATATTATTAAATATGTGGCCATAATATTGTTTTTAATAATATTAATAATAATAATTCACCAAACCTAACCAGCAGGCCGACTGTCAACTAGCAAACCATATCAATATTAGTAATATGGCTTATATACGTTGATCGGCGTATATCAACCACATTTAAATGTGTGGCCTATATACGTCGATCGACGTATATAAGCTATATTATTAATATTGATATGGCTTGCTAGTATATGTACATAGCATAGAAAATAGAAAACATGTTTTTCGTCTTCTTCCTTTATGCTCCTTTGATCTGCAAAATGGAAAACATGTTAATAATATTAATGTGAATTGTTGTTAGGAATATGAAAGAGTAATTGAAATGTTATGTTACCGTTTTATGATGCGAAAGTCTTGTTTTGTTCTTGAACATCCTTGAGGATTTGCATTTTTCAATGCAACTTTTTTTTCTTATTTAGTGTTCAAGCCTACGCAAGCCTATTCCCAAGCAGTAGCCGATCTTCCTATTGATTTTGAGAATCGCTTGGTAACTGATCTGCATCACTTGATTTTCATAGATGAGAAATGTTCATATCTAAGTTTGCTATGGCTACAACAAGCCATGACTGTTATCTGTTTGTTTGCGTAATCTTGTGTAGAGGAGATCTTTCCCTTGAATATTTGTCAAGTTCTTGATTTACATAAAGACTGTAGTAAGTGAGTAAACAAGTATCTAGAGGACACAAACAGTCTCCTCAATGTATGCATTGTGGTAAAGAATTGAATCTCTATAATTTCCCATTGCCAATTTAGTTCATTCAGATCGCAATCCACTACTTGAATGGGGCAAAGAGACGTACGACTAAGATTCAATTTTGGAGATCCCGGAGAAGACTAGCGAAAAGCATATTCACGCAACCTTATAATGGACGATTAATTTAAGAATCAACTAAGGGGAAGACAATCAAGGAATAACCATCAACTAAGGGGGAAGACAATCAATAAATAATATAGAAATTACAAAAGGGATATGGAGATACTCAAGGAAATATTGTTGTTTCCAATTTTGGTACTAAGGGGAAGACAATCAAGGAATAACAAGGGGAAGACAATCAATGAATAATATAGAAATTAAAAAAGGATATGGAGAGACTCATAGAAATATTGTTGTTTCCAATTTTGGTTGTATTGATACTCAAAAGTTTACCAAATTTACCAAGTTTAGTATATAATATTTTAACAACAAAATGATTTGTTTAATTTGTACACACTTGTATGGATTACTAGCAAGGTGCACCTGTAATCCAGGTGATGAGTTACAAGTAATGTTAATAAAGTATTGAGTTACAGATTAATTTGTTTCATTGTCTCAATCTGCCGTCTCTATGTTATGTGTCTCCTTTGATATCTGGTGGGGATCATAGACATAGGGAGATCTTGGAGATGTAGCAGGCCATGTTCATTTTCCATTTGCAGTTTTGAGTATGCCTTTATTTCCTTCATGCCACCACTGGGATGGGATATGAAGGTTACCAATCAATAAATCGCAGCTCTTGTTGACAAGAGATGGATCTCTGCCTGAAGATTTGAAGGACTTGTTCTCCCCAACATAGCCATCTAGTAATGGAGATAAACTTCTAAATTATTAAAGTCAGACAGGTTATGGGTGGGCTTCAAGAAAGGGGAGTTCTCGTTTTGCAGAGAAAGTTGGATTCCCACATGATAATATGTCCATGGAAGCCAATTGAGTACTTTGTTGAACCATCCCATGCTCTCGTTTATTAAAAGCCCAGGGATGCTAGGAACCACATCATTCTTGTTCACCAACCTCAGAACATTGACGCCAATCTCCTCCATACGTTGGGTGAATGTTGCGTTTCCTACACGGGGAGAGGCGAAGGAAAACACTATGACGGGGGTAGGTATACACATATTCTGCTTGTTCACCGTCTGTTTGACATCATATGCACTTAACGTTGCAAGTGCAGCTCCCAAGCTGTGTCCCGTCAATGTTATACTCAACCTCTCGTCCTTGTATTGTTTCAGCAGACGTGTTATCTCACCCACTACAATATTCCTGGTGCTTCTGCAGCATTTTTTAGAACCTTCATCTGTGGAATTATAAAAAGACAGAAATCCATTTTCTATTCAGATGTTTGGATCTGGAATTTTTTGTGCATTGACATGATCTAGTGTAGGGGGGAGTGGAACTAATATATTTGAAATTTTGGATCCATTCTTGTGCCGTTCTCGTTCCTCGCCAAGTAATGACTATGTCCCATCGTCCTAGTCTCTCTATCTCAATTGGATCAGTACAAACGACAATAAAACCTATCCAAACACCTTCGTCTATTGATTTTTCGCCAAAAGAGGATTGTAAAGCACCAGTATTTGCGTAGATATATTTGGTTACTTGATAACCGGAATGAGAGAAACCGATTTTGTGAAAGAGAGAGCATTTCTTGTGCTTTCATGGGTTTACGAAACCCATGAAAGAGTCTCGGCCAGACCTCTCATCCGGCGATGAGCCGCCCATCCCATCGGACAGGTAATTAAAGGACATTTTGTCCCACCACTCCTACAACCCCAAGTACTGTGAATATAAATTTTGAAATTTGAAAAATGCATCCTCCAATATTCGGTTGCCATTATGCGTTTGATCATACTCATGAGATGTCGTGAGAGAGAAAGCAATGGGGGTCTCTGTATGTTGTGCGTGTTTTGGGGGAGTGTTTCAATGAGTTGACAAACGCCAATAAGTTTGACGCAACTGGGTGTTTGTACATACTGGAAATCCGATATTCCTCTACATATCGAAGTTGGAATTGAAATTTTCAGATATTTTGACAAAATAAATCGTGTATTACCCAGTTGGGTTTATGTCCTTTAATGTGTGATTAGTGTTGGATGACGGTGATCAAATCTGAAGGGTGGGATGAGATAACGATCAACACAGTTATGCTTCATTCGGATGAATGAGAAGCACACGCAGCTATCAGAATACGGTGGCTCTTCTCATAAATCAATGATTGCTACGACGGTGACGACTGTGTGTTTTTTTCATCATGCTAACATTGAAAGCACTGTTGTTGTGAAAATGCATGGATATTTACATATATAGGTAGCTCTACTGGGCCTCTTTTCATCCAATAACTGAGCGAGTCTGTTCAGATGGGTACTCAGACTCTGCGTTCAAAATTGAACCCTTCCACGCCCTTCCAAAGGTTTCTGGCCCTTCCCAGGTAAAATTGATGTGTCTTGAAGTATGTGCTCAATTTATTCCTATCTGTTGTGTGGCTGTGGGGCTTAGACATATCTTCACAAAATAGTAATAGAATAATATTGTTTAATAATTTGAAAGAAATAAATATTTTAATTATCTGTTATATAACATTGTTTAATTAAACAATATTATTATTTTGTAATAATTAATTAAACATAATAAATATAAAATAATTTAATTATTATTATTATTTTCTCAATTCAATGACCTATTCTACACAATGGAATACTTAATCTATGCCCCCTAGATGTAATAGAGCTCCACTACTATAGTGTGGAGATAATTGGTATAATAGGATGGTTCTACATCCCTCTAGATACCTTACAAAAATACTCTCATATGCAAGAATAATGGTCCCCTCTAACTACTGAATCTCCATCATGTTCCTACAATAAGTGGATATGTCCATTGTAATATCCCTCTTTTCTCCCTTAGGGTTTCTGCAACATAAATTATGATTATGTACCCGCGAGCGGCAAGGAGCTCATGGCCAGAGCTCCAAAGGTAAAACTTTGTAAGTATGATTATGTTTTCCTAAGTGTTAAGTGAATTTGTAGGCTTAGGAGACTGAACGCTTGACGCAACGAAAGAGATGGGGCATGGATTCCACTAAGGGGAAAGGGTCAATGGCTTGGTAGCCATAATTTTTTATGACAGTGGTCATCCTAGTGCCATGAGCACTTAAAGTGAACTGTGATCTTAACTAATAAAACACTTAAGTTTAAAAATATGTTAATATTTAGTCCTAGATAAGGACGTCGAAGAAACTTCGAGTCACCGCAAGACAATAACAACTTCCTATAATCTAACCATTAGCATGAGGTTGATCTATACTCAATACCATTAAGTAAAAACAAGAATTTAATCTAAACAACATTGGTATCTTAGCCTCGACAAAAGGGCTTTGTGAGAGTTCCTAAGTATAAAATGATTGATGTTTTCATAATTATAAAGTAGGAATAAAAGATAAAATGATTTATTATTACTAAAAAAACATATTAGTAATTATAAAGAAATATTTAAATGTTAATTCAAATAAGATAAATAAATTAAGAAAGATTGAAGAACGACTCATTGTCCTTGATTAAAAAAAAAGCTTTCAAACTATTAAAGCTTATCTACAAAAGAAGAAAACATTAACTAACAGTTAATGCATGAGAATGCATGAAAAAATCTCCACTATTAATATTCAGTTAAACTAATTAAATAAAGGTCGACTGAGTAATTCGAGCACTTAAGATTAACTAAAATTAAGATAAGTCAAGTTCTGACAAGAACTTATCTTTATCAGACAAATATCAGTTAACGGATTAACTAAAGGTCGACTGAGTAAGTCGAGCACTTAAGATTAACTAAAATTAAGATAAGTCAAGTTCTGACAAGAACTTATCTTTATAGATTAAACCTAAATTTAACTATAAAGAGGGAACTATTGTGTTCGTATAGGGGGGTGTTGGTGCTTCTTATTTTTGTGCTTCATCTTCGAAGGCAAGAAGGAAAGGGAAGATAAAAGGAAAGTGAGCATTAACCATATGCCCTAGTGGATTCGTGCCCAGCTCGGGGGTGGCCTCTCAATGGGAAAACCTACGTCGGACATAGGTCAGTTGGAAGGGAGGAATGTTGTATTCAAGTCTTCGGTCGTCGATTCTAATTACTGCAGATAAGTGCCTTTTATTTATTTATTTTTCGAGTAAGATATTTGGTTTTGAGAGTAAAGGTTTAATTATTAGAGTTTAGTTATTTGTTAAAATCAAAAGTTTATTTAGTTGTCGAAATTAAAGATTAGTTATTTATTTAAATTTAGAGTTTAAGTATTTGTTGAATTGAAGTTAGTTATTCAATTAAATTAGAGTTTAAATTATTGGGTTAAATTAAAACTTAAATTCCTCCAATCTTGGGATTACCAGTCTGTTTTATTAATTTATAATTCCAAATTTTCCTCCTTTATGACACCGAATGGGTCACAACCCCCCGTGAATCTCTTTTGGGAAATATTTATCATTATGTTTCACTATTCCAAAATTCCAATTGTTCTTCTATGAGATTTGTTTTATCTCTGTGCAACCTATGAACTTCCATACCTCATACATTTTTCCAAATTGATCTCTGCATATACGATCCCCAGGTTTTAAAGAGAAAATTGATCCACCTTACACTTTTGCTGTTATATTTGATCTCTGCACAATATAGGAATTCCATATCTCTATTATCAGAACTTTGTGCATGAGTATCTCTTGTTTTGGACCTCTTGTCACATACCCAAATTATGAACATTTTATGTTATGAGAAAAACCTTATGTTATAAGTTATTATAAAGTTAAATTATGACTATTGACCAAGTGGGGTCAATGATCACTGCAATTAATTTCTCAAATATTTAATTATTAATAAATAAAAGGGGAGACAAATGTCCCAAGGAGACTGTTGAAAGAGTGTTCACTGACCCACTAGGAGGAATGAACTCGGGTGGAGAACAAATTGACACTTGGAAGCATCATCAATGCACCTCTAGCTGTTGTAGTGTAACATCCCAAAATTTCACAAAAATTTAAAATTTTTCTATGTAGCATAAAGTGCTACAATTGCTATGCGGAAGTATAATAAATGTTAATTTGTTTAATAGACGACAACCTGATAACGACACATCTTCAAACTAGTGATCAATGTTATAAACATGTTGCGTTAGTTTCTTATTATGTTTATCATACAGGTTATAAGTATGTATTTATACTTGTTAAGTACTGCTAGATGTTTTAATACCAATTTGAAATCTGATTGAGTATGGTTACTTTTTCAAATGCATAAGTGTTTGTCAATTACCTATAGTACTATTTTAATCATATCTACTAATTGTTTGATTTTCTTGATGATGAAGGGGTCTTATGGGCACCCCAAGGCTTACTTAGCTAATTAGATAATGCTCTTGAAACTTATGTTGCAGATCGCAGGTAAGCACGATACTTCTTTCCAAAGCATTAAAAATATATGTAAAAAGAACTAGATTCACGTAGTGTCTAAAGTTAAAAGTATGGAGAATTTAGTTTGAGAAAGGGTAAGACCTACCCTGGCTATGGCCATGCGTTATACACATACATCGTGATTATTTACTGGTGTTCTTCTCTTGAGCTTAAGTTCCTATTTAAACATCATGCTTATGCCATTTTATTTAAATTGTACTATGGTCTGTGTTTTTTTTTAAGTATTCAAGATCTCGACTCTAGATTTTATAACTATGTGGATTCATCAACTTATGATAATTGATCTTTTGTGTACCACCAAACCCTAGCTCAAAGGTTTTATACTTTAAGGTATAACCTAAGGGTTAAGAATTTATGCATAACATACTATATGCTAGGTGTTATAACTTTTAAACACATATTCCTATATGCTAAAATTATAGTTCTTATATCCATTCTACCTTATTATAAATGTATTATCCTATTTGCATATGTTAACTACATGTTAGATATTATAACCCTAATGCGCATTTTATTATATGCTAGGTATTAATACCTTTGTACACATTACGATTTTATGCAAAACTTGACTTATCAAAGACTCTATGTAAAACAGTTGTGTTAATGGTTATAATGAAATGATATAGTTTGACTCTTTGAAATGTTTACGTAAACACTATATACTATAGTTATATTGAATAGCCATATGTAATGTTTAACCACGTTGAAGACCATATAAACCAAACCTCGATGGATGATGCATTGGCAGGCACTTGTAAACTGGTAGCTATGGCATTCAAAGTTCATTAAATGTGTTTTGGTGGATTGCCTGTTGGCAGCCCCTTGTGGCATGGCTCCTTGTGAAGGTTTCTTGGTTGAAGTGCTAAACCCTAATTTCTTGTTGAACTACTCGTCGATCCATAACCTAGAGCATTCATTTTGCATTGAGTGAGGGTAGAGAGGCCAACAGGGTCGCAATTTTCTAGGGTTAATCCCTTGTTTGCAATTCTTCCTGGGGATTCGGTCACGTGACCTTACTGTTGGTTTCATGACCTTGTTGCCTATATAATGGTCGTAGTAGATTATAAGGATTTGCATTCTTTGCAGAGTTTACAGAGTTCGATGATGAAACTGTGTGCCTCCAGGGTTTTATATTGAAAGTTTAAACATTATAGAACGGTTCGGGCACACTACGAGATACTGCTTACAGGTAATGTCATTGTCTCTTCTTTTGTGTTTTGTTGATGGTTTTAACATTAATACCGTTTTATGTTTAAGTTGAACTACGTCCAAGGTTTAACCATATTGTAATGTTGTCCTGACAGGTCCTTCCTTGGCGTTGGTTTTTAAGTTTAGACAGACATAGATGAGAGCTTGAAAAGCCCTGGAAAGCCTCAGTGACTCCCTTGTGGGCATCCATAGTACTCAAAATATATTTGGGTCAATCTTTGGCACAATGCCGGTCTTTGTTGGTTTAACCGAGACTTCGGTTTTGTTTTTATGTTTTAGCTTTTACGGTGGTCGTAATGTTTTTAATCCATGAGGCAAATTTTTGATATAGGGAGGGTTGAACCCTCGACCTGTCCTTCCTTTGTTTCTCAACGCTTACTGTAATAATCTTTATGGATAAAGACCTGTGGTTTTATAAAATGAAAGCTTAGTTTGGAAAAGATTTCGATGTGTTTACTATCGTCATGTTCTTATCTTGGAAAGAAATATGCGGAAGAAGCTTTGTGGTGATTAGGGTATTAGGACCCGGTTTTTTTTATGATTAAACTAGATATAGAGAGGGTCGAACCCTCAACCTCAATTTGTAATGTCTTCTTCTGTAATGTATTTCTATAAATTTTAAAGGATAAAAGCATTATTCATAGAAGTTTGAAATGTTAGCTTGAGAGAAAGCGCTCGACATTTGTTGTTATTTTGTAATGTGTTTTGAATGGTCAAAATGCAAAGAGTTCCTTACAACAATTCCATATGGATGGGTTATCGTGAATATTCAACATTCTTTAAGATTCATTTGTGGAAAACACTTGAGGGTTTCGAACCCTGCACCCGATACATAGTTAAGTTAAAAACATAACTTGTAATAATATGGAAGTTTTGACTGTGTGGGTGAACCCTATTGGTGTTGAACCTTGGTCCTTTGTTTTAGTAGATGGATGAAATGTTAACAAGTAATTATAGGGATAGTTTATGTACAGGGTTTGAACCCTGAGATGACTGATCTATTCCATTAAATTATCAAAGATCATATAATTTGAATTATTGATGTTTGTTTTGAAAGCTATGTTAAGAGACAATAAGCTTGATGATCTATGTGTAAATAACTTAAGATATACATTGATTCGGATATTTGGATGCTACTGTTTACAAAATGAGTGGTATTTAAATTAATTTCTTTGTATGTATGTATAAGTTGTTTTGATTCTGGAAACAATGCATTACTTATTGTTAAAGATCGAGAAGGGAAAAATAATATGCTATAATGATAAGATCATGAAATGTATCCTCAGTATGAATGAAATATTAATTTTGTACTAAAAAGGTTTATTCAAATGCACATATGTTACTAAGCTGAATGCAGAAATGCCAAAGTTTCTTAGTTAAGTTCTATAGTAATTATATGAAATAAACATTATATTTGTACTAAAAATAAAGTAGATTTATTTATGGATTCAACACTTCTAATCTATTTATAGTACTAAAAACCAAATCTATTTTAATTCTATCTTCCCTGTACTAGAGTATGGCACTAAAAACAGTGTGTGGAAAAATACAGGGAAGCATTTTATTCTATCATTTATCAATTTACCTTTAACTATTCATTTAGCCTTTTAACTTGAATGATATATGGAATTTTCAGAATAGATAAATGCAAAAGTAAAACATCTATTTATAGTCCAAAACATCTAGGATGAAATAGAAAACTAATAACATAGATTCAATCATTTCCTTAGTAAACCAGTTTGCAGAAAGTATATAAGATAACACAAGTAAAACTTGATAATTGTAGAGGAAACAAATAGCCAAAGGAGCCCATTCCACCCAACCTTTTCTTGAAGACATCCAAGCTACTTGTCTTAGGACCACCGAGCCTATTCATTGAACCACTAGGACGAAGATATTGTGTGGAGAAAATGTAATAAATTCCTTTGCAACTCAGGAGTAGCACTTGATAGTAGTACTTCTGCTTTTAGCAATATTGATCTCAACAATGTGGCTGCACTAGTTCATAATGCAGTCTTAGTTCATTCAATCACTTCTAACCTTCCCCTCATCAAATCTCCTGTGCTCTCTTGTCTTTCCAATTCATAAATTATCACAAGGTAAGAATGAACAGCCTCATGTTGAATTCGATGGGTAGATAAGCATGCCTAGGTCTTTTGGTCAGTTGTTTTTAGTAAACGGGGCACCTGCTTAGTTCCACTTTCTTGGGGAACATGGCCATAAAAAGAGGGAAGTTGCCCCTGCAACAGTTAGAAGTGAGTTGAGGATGCTTCCAAGAGTCAATTTGCTCTCCACCCTAGTCCATTCCTCCTAGTGGGTTAGTGAACACTCATTCAACAGTCTCCTTTGGGTATTTGTCTCCTCTTTTATTTATTAATAATAAAATATTCAGAGTAATTAATTACAGTCATCCTTGACCCCACTTGGTTAAACATAAAAATTTACAATAAAATAAAACATAATGTTTTCCTGACAACATAAAATGTTCATAATTTGGGTATGTGACAAACACCCCCTCTTAAATTCAACATCGTCCTCGATGTTACTTTATTCATCATCCTCTAGTTCCTCCTGGAACAGATTTGGATATGCCACCCGCATATTACTTTCCAACTCCCAAGTTGCTTCATCTGGACTAAGGTGCTTCCACTGCACCTTTACCTGTCCAATGGTATGATTATGAAGCAAAATTTCCCTCTTGTTGAGGATACAATCCGATTCCACCAGAAAATCTCCTTCTGGTTCTACTTGTACATCATTCCAATTAATCACATGAGTAGCATCATGCACATAATTTTTCAAAAGAGAGATGTGAAATACATTATGTACTTTAAGATTTGGTGGCAAGGCCAACTGATATGCCACTGGTCCTACGTTGGACAATATTTCATAAGGTCCACAATATCTTGGTGCTAGTATAGCACAACTTCCTAACTTTAAGGAGATCTTTTTAGGTTTTACCTTGAGGAACACATGCTCACCAAATTGAAACTCTTTTTGAGTTCTTTTGAGATCTGCATGACTTTTCTGTCTATCTTGTGCAATTTTCAAATTGCTTTGAACCTGTTTCACGGTTAGTTCTATTTCTTTTAATAATTCAGGTCCTAGCATTAACCTGTCAACTCGATTACTCCATGAAATAAAAGCATTATATTTTTTGCCATATAAAATTTCAAAGGGACTGAGTTTTGTTGAAGCTTGGTAATGATTATTATAAGCAAACTCAGCAAGATGCAAATATTCCTCCCATTTACTTGGCTAATCTCTAACATACATTCTTAACATATCTTCAAGAATCTGATTGACCCTTTCGGTCTTCCCATCCGTTTGTGGATGAAATGCTGTACTGAAATTTACAGTAGTATCTAAACCTTTAAATAAAGACTTCCAGAAATTTCCTATAAACTTTCAGTCTCTGTCAGAAATTATAACTTTTGGAATCCCATGCAAATGAAAAATTTGTTTCATAAAAAATTTAGCAATGTTAGTAGCCTTGTAGGTTGTTTTAATTGGTATAAAGTGGGCTGATTTACTAAGCTTATCCACGACTACCATCATAGAATCATTATGTTTCTGATTTTTAGGTAAACCAGTAATAAATTCAATACTAATTATGTCCCACTTCCAATTTGGAATAGGTAGTGGCTGCAAAAATCAAGTTGGGTATTGATGTCCAGCCTTTATTTGCTGACACTCTATACACCTAGCAATATATTCAGCTACTTCACTTTTCATACATGGGAAAAAATAATCTTTTCTCAGCATTGTTATCATCTTTTGATAGCTAGGATGTCATAAGTATGGACTTTTATGCAATTCATTAAAAATCAGCTACTTAATTTCAGCAACATTAGGCACATAAAGTCTGTTTTTATACAGCAGTAACCCTTCCTTAATCTGATTTTCTAGATTAGTTTTATAAGTGCTGATTGTTGAAATAAAATTTAGCCTAGCATTTCCACTTAAGGCATCAACAACTTTATTCTCTTTACCCTTAATGTGATGAATCTCGAAATCATATTCGCTAAGGAAAGCTAGCCACCTAGCTTTCCTTGCGTTTAGATTTGGTTGATCCAACAAATATTTAAACCTTTATTATATATCATTAAAGTAAATTTTCTTCCAATTAAGTGATGGCGCCACATCTTTAACGCATGTATTACGGCAGCCAACTCTAGGTTGTAAGTTGCATAGTTCTCATGAATCTTTAACTTCCTAGATTCATATGCACTCACATGAGCTTCTTGTGTTAAGACCCCACCAAGTTCATCATTGCATACATCAGTGCATATAATGAAATCTTTGTTTGGATCAACTGTGATATCCCTCCTTTATGACCTATTTTGATCTTTACTTTTATTATTTTTGTAAATGTAAATGATTATTGTACCAGTCTTGGTGAGGAGCTCAAGGCCAAGGCCCCACTAATAGACTTTAGAAAGTTTTTATTGTTTTCCTAGGTCGAAAATGTTGGGATACTTAGGAAACTTAAGACTGCGTCGCCACTAAATCCTTAAAGAAAGAAGGAAAAGTTGTTGTGACTACAAGAACGATGCTAGACCTTATTAAAGGTGATGAAACCACATACATATATATTATATATATATATATAGTATTACATAATAAACAATATAACATATTGTTTAAGGGTAAACAAATCATACACATATCTGTTTGATTATTAAGACATGAACCTATTTATATGTAATCTATACATATAAAAGACAAACAAAAACGTTGACAACAGACTAGTATACTACTCATTAATCTCTTAGGTTATTATTATAGGCAATAAGGATATTAGTGCCTAAGTAATATATTTATATACATATAAGATTCATAAAGTCAATTCTTTTATATATATATATAAATTATTCAGATAACTATCATATATATGTACCGGAGATTCTTGTTATGTATGAAAAGAAATCCATATAAATTAAAAAGAATAGATTAATTTAAGATCTATGGATGGATTATCATTCAACGACTTATTATGCATGAGCTATCAAGGTGACCTTATAATTAAATTTAATGCATATGTCACTTATGCATATATACACCGAAAGCAATTCTTAAGCATGATTATGGATTGAAGAAAACTTATTTTTCTATATAAATATGAAGCATAAACTCCAAGATGAAGACACCAAATACTTTCTATATTTATATATGTTTGCGAACCTTTTTGTTATGTCCTTCCTTATTGCAAAGGAGGGAACCATGGTGTATTTTTAATAGAAAACTAGATCTATCCCGCTCATCGTTCTGGACGGGGTCGTTGAACCCACTTCAACTCATTAAGAGGGCGGTCTCTCAGTTAGAGAACCAATCCCAGCACAAACTTTGAGTACGCTGGCACGTGGAGCCCTCGTGGCAATAGCGTTATTTCCAAAGGAGGTAGACGCTGGCATGTGGCGCTTTCTTGGAAAAGGTCGTTAATTCCAAAGGAGGAGGAATCTCTACGACGGAGTTAATTAGGGAGCAATCCACGCACCATTGGAGGGGGGGAATTCGGCGTTAAGAGTTGTGCTAGACTTGTGGTTGGGGAGAACAGGAAAAGGAATGATCCTTGTTTAATTGTTGAGGCGATTTCGAGGGATTTGGGGGTTGTTCCAAGGAAACGAATCCTCCTTCATCTTGGTTTGGCTTATCTTATAGTTCAGCGAGGGTGTAGTTTAAAGAGGAGAGGGGAGATATGTCTTGAGGGAACTGGAATCCATCACTCTGCACATACTGAGATCTGACGCAGGATGGAATCGGAAGGGGTTGAACCCTGTATAAACCTCTACATCTGGTATTTTCCTTAGAACTGGTCATTTATGCATCTTTTATCTCTGATTTCTAGATTTAATGTTGATAGTAATGTTATAACGCATGCATGTCAGCTGCGATTCCTGCATTTGGTCATGGATCAAGATTTCATAAGCTCTGCATTGGTTTATAACCATCACAATCCATCGTGAACTACATATTGTAGATCAAAATTTAAAATTTACTGGGTCTTCTTTGCTTCTGTCATCGCAATCCATCACGACACCTCTGTATATTAGACATATTTAGGTTTCTGGGTATTCTCTATTCTCAACTTTTTGGCATCACGATCTATGTAGGCGAACAGAGAGTTTGTCTTGTTTTTATCTATTGTAATCTTTAATAATTAGTTGGACTATTAAGGGAATGGGATGGCTTCGGAGAGCCTGATCCTATGGTCACTCGAACCGCCCTTATGTATTTTATATTTGATTTTGTATAAGTGTTTATGTCCGGAAGGGACTGTTCCCAATGTCATCCCATGAACCAATCTAGTACCAGCGTTTGGCTTAAACTTCTGTTCGATATTATTCTTTACATTCCAGCGTTGTTGGATCGAGTAGATGCCACCGTGGGTCGTGGAATTATGCATTTAATAGTATAGAATCTATGCGGGATCGAGCCGTGCAATCTCACCGTCGACCCATATTTACCCTGCATAATACTTGTTGATCGAGTTGCCCGTCTATACTTCATTTACAATCCTTTTGGTGGTTATATGCGAGTTGATCCAATGTCGTGTAAATCTCTGCAATTTTTCTGTTGTATAGATTTTCAATGTTTTAAAATACTTTTGGTGGTTATATGCGAGTTGATCCAATGTCGTGTAAATCTCTGCAATTTTTCTGTTGTATAGATTTTCAATGTTTTAAAATACTTTTGGTGGTTATATGCGAGTTGATCCAATGTCGTGTAAATCTCTGCAATTTTTCTGTTGTATAGATTTTCAATGTTTTAAAATACTTTTGGTGGTTATATGCGAGTTGATCCAATGTCGTGTAAATCTCTGCAATTTTTCTGTTGTATAGATTTTCAATGTTTTAAAATAGTTAGGTGCAGATCCTCGAAAAATCATTTGGATGAGTACATGCTGGAAAATCCTGTCGTGGTAGCATCTTTGGGTTTTGTAGAAAAGAGTTTTGTGTTTTTGTAGGACAGATCCATGTGTATTTACATGTTAGCAACTCTGCATTTTAAGGGAAGAAGAGCTCTGCGTTTTGAAAAGAAAAACTCTGCGTTTTTGAAAAGAAAAACTTTGCGTTTTTTAAAAGAAAAACTCTGCTTTAGATGGCTAACGATGGTTACCCTTGTTTTATTATGAAAATAGGAGATATCCTTAAATAGGGTATGATCCTTCTGATGGAAAGTGCCTCTAGAGAGGGATTTTAAATGTAAAAGGCAACCTTGGTGTTGCGAGATGTAAATCTCATTGTTGATAAATAATATATATGTTTAGAATGTTTGGTGGACGTAGCCCAATAGGGGTGAACCACGTGAAATATGTGTTCCTATATGTGTGATCATGATGTCGTTATTATTGATGTATCTATTTCTAGTTCCCTTATGCACATTTGAATATATTTTCTGGTTGTCTAATCGTCGATTGGCTGATGTGACAACTAATGAAAATAGGTTACTTAAAAGGTTTCATTTTCTTTATGAAATTTTGATTGTATTGGCCAAATTATTGAAAGGATGATGGTTTGAAACAAATATAGAATTAGAACGAAGAAATTTTGCAGTTCAGTTTTATTCATTTCCAAAATAATACTAACAAATTCAGGGAGATGTTACATATGGTATCAGAGCATTAGGTTACAACACTAGGGCCTAATGAGCTCAGTATGCGATAAGTGAGTATGAAGGTTTTAAGTTTACTAATCAATGGTTTTCGTTTCATTTTGGATGCATGGATTGTATCGGAGGAGGGGAAGATGAATCTCCGAGCTCGACTTCAAGTTTCTCCCGCCAAAGCACAGGTTGCAAACACTCGGGCTTAGTTGGGGGCCAGCTGAATAAACAATATAAGCTGGTCAAGGGAACTCCATCGATAAGACGCAAACAAAGGATTTATGTCCCAAAGAATCAGCAGGAGGTAATCGACAAAATGTCTTTAAAATCGCAAGTAAGTATACTCCACTTGTTGAAGCATTCTAAAGGAAAAGCAGTGTCGATGAGTGAGCAGTTTGTATGTTTAATTTCGTATTTAAATGATCCAGTATTGATAAATACTAGAGGATGAATATCTCCTAATGCAATTCCATTGAATGACCAGAAAGTATTCTTTGAAAATGATTATATTAATTGGACTATGTTCCTAATTTTTAGTGATCTTGTTAATATTTTCATGTATATTGATCATAACGATAGTAACATAGGAGCCTTGAATGTTCATAAGTTTATGAGGGCTGTATAAGCATAATTAGGATCATTCACCCTATGAAAGATGTACACTCCTACCCGGTCGATTGATGCCACGAGTAAGGTTTTAGTACTTATATGAGTCAAGTCATAGACATTCATCATAAGTACTTGATTGCTCTAATTGTGTATTATGATGATTAGAAAAGTTGATATAGTATGTGAATTACAAAGTGAGGAAGGTGCAATTAGGTCATTATATGAAGGACTATAAATTTGCCATGAATTACTTGGTTATTGATTTCTCGCACTTATGCTGAAACGATGGTATTAATTATGTACATAAGATTGTAGGATTGAGATAATCCTTATTATATTAGAAAAATGCATAAATAGTACTAAGGAGTAACTCCTGAAATTCTCCTTATTGGCTAAATGTTATTGAGAAAAGGTGTAGAGGATGTTGTACATTATATTGATTGTTACATGCGATGGTTTCGATATAGAATATTGGTTTTGTGTTCTTACTTTTGTTATATGGGACATGTGACATGGTAGAGAAGAATGATTAGTTGAACTAATAAATATATAATAGATCTTCAAGGTTAATGTAAGTAATGTTATGTAAAATATATACATATATATATATACTATCCAAACCATAGAGGGTTAGAAGAGTTGTAAAACTTTGATGCATGATTAACAAAGGGTCATCCTCAAGGTAAAAGATTGAAAGAATAGGAATTAACTTCATTGGTTTAAAGGGACATTCTACTGTGTGAAATTTTCTATGACTAGGAAATTGCCATCCTTGTGAATGATTTTCATAACCTTCGACTTAACTCTACTTCCACAAACGAGTATCCTTCGTCATTATAACCTTATCTGAAGATTTCAAGGGATAAAAGAGAATAATTGTTAAGAATCCCCTTCTCTCTTTGCGGTATAGGATTGTATAGAATATTGAAGTATAAATGTGTTACATGGGAGCATGCTGGTAGCCTTGCTTGTAAGTACAAAAGGACGATGGTTATAATTACTCAAGAAGTATAAATGTGTATTCTAAGTAGTTAAAAGGATGCATATGATGAAATGTTATGATTTCATCTTTGTATATTCTATTTTCAGGGATCCTTACTAGGAATGTTAGGATAGTGGGAGAGGTTGACAGAAGGATTATACCTTTATGTGATCAAAGCTTTATGTTATATGCATGGATACCTTGATAATCTGTTTCGTTTTGATATATAGATTTTATGATATGGAGGGGATTACTAATGTGTATTAATGCAAGTTAAAAGTACACCTTGGCATATGAGGGCCATACAATAAAGCGATATGCAGTCTTCCCCATAAAGGTATGAGATTATCCTTAGAAAAAATATATATGCAAGTATATATGTAGACGATTTATTGTTACTCACATGATGTTGGCATATGCAAGAAAAATGGGTACTTAATACAGTGAAGGAAAAGGATTGAGGTGAAGTGATCGTAATGCCCATAATAAAGAAGAATGTAGTCCTATTAATTGAGTTGGTTATGCTTAGTATGGAAATAATGTTTATTTTAAATAACCACATGTGGAGATTGTAGTATGAAGGATGACTTTCTTATTTTTATACATAGAAGAAAAACCTCCTTACAATATTTGGTTATGTTATTATGACAGATGGTCAAAAACTCGGTTGAACTTGTGGAAGAGCGTAATAGATTATGCAGGATTTCGCTATGAACATAACAAATCAAAATGGAAGTGAGTATTCACGCGGATAAATAGCTGAGTTAATCGCTCAAGAGTAAGTGAGGATTCACTTAATGCATCTTATTTTACTGGTCATATTTCGAGACACTTATAACCATGGATTAACATTGGATTATGTTGTTTAGTTACTAACATTTTCAGGATGTTATCATAATTACGATCAATGTGATAAACAAAAGGGAACGTGGCTTATAAGTCCATTGGTGAAGCTGAGCAGAACAAAATCGCTCAAGAGTAAGTGACTACCTTTTATTATAGCATGGATTACAGTATGGCACAAAACCTGATTTGGTGATGGATGTGTGCTACATATCATGAATGATAAGCAAATAAGTGAAACTACTTACCGTTATTACAAGACATATTGTAACTTACAAAAATTATAAGAATTAATAAATGATTGGTTATCGAAATAAATTCCGGGACTCAAGCGAGAAGGCTTGAGGGGAATTGTGTAAAGAGTGTCGTAATGGCATTTGAAATACTCCCTAAAATCAGGGATTGAACAGCCACTAGGATTCTCGGAGAATCGGCTCGCTGTAAGACCTAGGCAAGCTATAAGAAAATGTATACGTGGGAGGCAGGACGCTGCTTAGTATGCATGAAAGAAATGTTTGCTGCGTGAGCACTAAGGTGTTAGGCAAAACATGAATGAAATATTTGCTGCGTGAGCACTAAGGTGTTAGGAAAAACATGAAAGGAATGTTTGCTGCGTGAGCACTAAAGTGTTAGGCAAAACATGAGAGAAAGAATTGTTGCGTGAGCACTACGGTGTTAGGCAAGAATTTCCTGGATCAGGTGAATGCTGTTGTTGATTTTGTCAATAGAATACAATCATAGAGTGCTAGATCTATCCCATATATTACAAGTGATAGGTACAGTAAAGAACTCATGATTCATGTTTCTGAGTTTGAATATGAAGTTGAGGACAAGTTGTTACTAAACCCTGTTTCTTTTGAATTCTAGTTTCGTGGTACGAATGATTGCTCCAAGAGAAGAGTGAACACCGAGGACGGTGTTATCTTTAAAGGGGAGGAGGATGTGATATCCCTCCTTTATGACCTATTTTGATCTTTACTTTTATTATTTTTGTAAATGTAAATGATTATTGTACCAGTCTTGGTGAGGAGCTCAAGGCCAAGGCCCCACTAATAGACTTTAGAAAGTTTTTATTGTTTTCCTAGGTCAAAAATGTTGGGATACTTAGGAAACTTAAGACTGCGTCGCCACTAAATCCTTAAAGAAAGAAGGAAAAGTTGTTGTGACTACAAGAACGATGCTAGACCTTATTAAAGGTGATGAAACCACATACATATATATTATATATATATATAGTATTACATAATAAACAATATAACATATTGTTTAAGGGTAAACAAATCATACACATATCTGTTTGATTATTAAGACATGAACCTATTTATATGTAATCTATACATATAAAAGACAAACAAAAACGTTGACAACAGACTAGTATACTACTCATTAATCTCTTAGGTTATTATTATAGGCAATAAGGATATTAGTGCCTAAGTAATATATTTATATACATATAAGATTCATAAAGTCAATTCTTTTATATATATATATAAATTATTCAGATAACTATCATATATATGTACCGGAGATTCTTGTTATGTATGAAAAGAAATCCATATAAATTAAAAAGAATAGATTAATTTAAGATCTATGGATGGATTATCATTCAACGACTTATTATGCATGAGCTATCAAGGTGACCTTATAATTAAATTTAATGCATATGTCACTTATGCATATATACACCGAAAGCAATTCTTAAGCATGATTATGGATTGAAGAAAACTTATTTTTCTATATAAATATGAAGCATAAACTCCAAGATGAAGACACCAAATACTTTCTATATTTATATATGTTTGCGAACCTTTTTGTTATGTCCTTCCTTATTGCAAAGGAGGGAACCATGGTGTATTTTTAATAGAAAACTAGATCTATCCCGCTCATCGTTCTGGACGGGGTCGTTGAACCCACTTCAACTCATTAAGAGGGCGGTCTCTCAGTTAGAGAACCAATCCCAGCACAAACTTTGAGTACGCTGGCACGTGGAGCCCTCGTGGCAATAACGTTATTTCCAAAGGAGGTAGACGCTGGCATGTGGCGCTTTCTTGGAAAAGGTCGTTAATTCCAAAGGAGGAGGAATCTCTACGACGGAGTTAATTAGGGAGCAATCCGCGCACCATTGGAGGGGGGGAATTCGGCGTTAAGAGTTGTGCTAGACTTGTGGTTGGGGAGAACAGGAAAAGGAATGATCCTTGTTTAATTGTTGAGGCGATTTCGAGGGATTTGGGGGTTGTTCCAAGGAAACGAATCCTCCTTCATCTTGGTTTGGCTTATCTTATAGTTCAGCGAGGGTGTAGTTTAAAGAGGAGAGGGGAGATATGTCTTGAGGGAACTGGAATCCATCACTCTGCACATACTGAGATCTGACGCAGGATGGAATCGGAAGGGGTTGAACCCTGTATAAACCTCTACATCTGGTATTTTCCTTAGAACTGGTCATTTATGCATCTTTTATCTCTGATTTCTAGATTTAATGTTGATAGTAATGTTATAACGCATGCATGTCAGCTGCGATTCCTGCATTTGGTCATGGATCAAGATTTCATAAGCTCTGCATTGGTTTATAACCATCACAATCCATCGTGAACTACATATTGTAGATCAGAATTTAAAATTTACTGGGTCTTCTTTGCTTCTGTCATCGCAATCCATCACGACACCTCTGTATATTAGACATATTTAGGTTTCTGGGTATTCTCTATTCTCAACTTTTTGGCATCACGATCTATGTAGGCGAACAGAGAGTTTGTCTTGTTTTTATCTATTGTAATCTTTAATAATTAGTTGGACTATTAAGGGAATGGGATGGCTTCGGAGAGCCTGATCCTATGGTCACTCGAACCGCCCTTATGTATTTTATATTTGATTTTGTATAAGTGTTTATGTCCGGAAGGGACTGTTCCCAATGTCATCCCATGAACCAATCTAGTACCAGCGTTTGGCTTAAACTTCTGTTCGATATTATTCTTTACATTCCAGCGTTGTTGGATCGAGTAGATGCCACCGTGGGTCGTGGAATTATGCATTTAATAGTATAGAATCTATGCGGGATCGAGCCGTGCAATCTCATCGTCGACCCATATTTACCCTGCATAATACTTGTTGATCGAGTTGCCCGTCTATACTTCATTTACAATCCTTTTGGTGGTTATATGCGAGTTGATCCAATGTCGTGTAAATCTCTGCAATTTTTCTGTTGTATAGATTTTCAATGTTTTAAAATACTTTTGGTGGTTATATGCGAGTTGATCCAATGTCGTGTAAATCTCTGCAATTTTTCTGTTGTATAGATTTTCAATGTTTTAAAATACTTTTGGTGGTTATATGCGAGTTGATCCAATGTCGTGTAAATCTCTGCAATTTTTCTGTTGTATAGATTTTCAATGTTTTAAAATACTTTTGGTGGTTATATGCGAGTTGATCCAATGTCGTGTAAATCTCTGCAATTTTTCTGTTGTATAGATTTTCAATGTTTTAAAATAGTTAGGTGCAGATCCTCGAAAAATCATTTGGATGAGTACATGCTGGAAAATCCTGTCGTGGTAGCATCTTTGGGTTTTGTAGAAAAGAGTTTTGTGTTTTTGTAGGACAGATCCATGTGTATTTACATGTTAGCAACTCTGCATTTTTAGGGAAGAAGAGCTCTACGTTTTGAAAAGAAAAACTCTGCGTTTTTTAAAAGAAAAACTCTGCGTTTTTTAAAAGAAAAACTCTGCTTTAGATGGCTAACGATGGTTACCCTTGTTTTATTATGAAAATAGGAGATATCCTTAAATAGGGTATGATCCTTCTGATGGAAAGTGCCTCTAGAGAGGGCTTTTAAATGTAAAAGGCAACCTCGGTGTTGCGAGATGTAAATCTCATTGTTGATAAATAATATATATGTTTAGAATGTTTGGTGGACGTAGCCCAATAGGGGTGAACCACGTGAAATATGTGTTCCTATATGTGTGATCATGATGTCGTTATTATTGATGTATCTATTTCTAGTTCCCTTATGCACATTTGAATATATTTTCTGGTTGTCTAATCGTCGATTGGCTGATGTGAGAACTAATGAAAATAGGTTACTTAAAAGGTTTCATTTTCTTTATGAAATTTTGATTGTATTGGCCAAATTATTGAAAGGATGATGGTTTGAAACAAATATAGAATTAGAACGAAGAAATTTTGCAGTTCAGTTTTATTCATTTCCAAAATAATACTAACAAATTCATGGAGATGTTACATCAACAATTTTTAGAATAGGTGTTATTGTTAACAACTCTTTTAGTTTCTTAAAACTTTCTTCACATTTTTTATCCCACACAAATTTCTTAACCTCATTTTGTAAAGATGTTATAGGATTCGCTATTCTAGAGAATCCCTCTATAAATTTACTATAGTAACCTATAATTCCCATAAAAGATCGTACACCAGTTACGTCTTTAGGGGCAGGCCATTCATTAATTGCTTTTATCTTGTCCGGGTCTACTGTGATTCCATTCTTTGATATCACATGCCCTAGGTACTGTATTTTATCTTTATAGAAATCACATTTGTTGAACTTAGCGTAAAGTTGGTGTTCTCTTCACACTTGTAAAATTATTTTTAAGTGTTCGTCATGCTCTTCTTTAGTGTTAGAGTAAATTAGAATGTCATCAATAAAAACAATTACAAACTTATCTAAATACTGATGAAAACATTATTCATAAGACACATGAAAAATACTGGAGCATTGGTCAACCCAAAAGGCATAACCACGAACTCGTAGTGCCCGTAACGGGTTCTAAAAGCAGCCTTAAAGATGTCCTCATCTTTAATTCTGACTTGATGGTACCCCGAACTCAAGTCTATATTAGAAAATATTTTTGCATCACGTAGTACTTGATCAAATAGATAATCAATGCGAGGCAAAGGATATATGTTCTTTATGGTCATTTTATTTAACTAACGGTAATCTATGCATAAGCGCATAGTTTCGTCTTTCTTGTTAACAAAAAGTATAGGTGCTCCCCATGGAGACACACTAGGCCTTATATAATTTTATCAATCAATTCTTTAAGCTGTGATTTAAGTTCATTAAGCTCCAAAATGTTCATTCTGTAAGGAGCCTTTGAGTTTGGTACCGCTCATGGTACTAACTCAATGGTGAAATCAAGTTCCCTTTTCGAAGGTAGTCCTGGAATTTCTTCCAAGAATACATCAGAAAATTCCTTTAGAATGGGTATGTCTTCCAATTTTAACTTATCTTCCTTAGTTGATTGTTTTTCATTAATTACATTTACATCAAACAACTTACACCCTTTACAAACAACCTTTTTAACTTGTAGATAATTTAAAGATCTAAATATCATTCTAGATAATTTAATTATCTTGTGACTTCCGAATGGATCTACAAGATAAAGCATGCTGCAGATGGTAGCATAGAGAAATACAAAGCGAGATTTGTAGCTCGTGGCTTGTCCCAGAAAGAGGGGATAGACTATGAAGAGACTTTTGCTTCTGTAGCTAGATACACTTCCATCAGATCGGTACTTGCTCTGGCTACAGTGATGAAGTGGAAGATACACCAGATGGATGGCAAGACAACTTTCTTCAATGTTGTAGTCGAGGAGGAAGTGTATGTGGAGCAGCCACTTGGTTTTGAGACACATGATAGGGAGTCCTATGTGTGCATACTGAAGAAATCCTTGTATGGCTTGAAGCATGCTCCTAGGACTTGGTATGGTAGGATAGACAACTTTCTATCCAGTTTGTGCTTTACTAAGAGTAAAGGAGATTCCAACCTTTGCTACAAGGTTGAGGAAGGCAATCTTGTGATACTACTCTTGTATGTGGATGACCTGTTTGTAGCAAGAGAGGATGGATTGATTGTCAATACCAAGAGGTGTAATGTCCCCATTTTGACCCCCTTTGTATTAAATCGTAAATGATGTAAATATTGTAATTAATCATGGTGAGGAGCTCAAGGCCAAGGCCCCACCATTGATTTAGCGTTTCATGTATCGGCAATTAAAATAGATGCCTATGGTTCTGGTGCGAGATGGGCACAATGTATATAAGACATCATGTAATTACGAATTTTTAATGAAAAACCCACAACCGGCTACGCAATGCAACAAAAGAGATGGGGCATGATTCTACAAGGAAAAGGGAGGGAAACTATTCAAACCCTTGAGCCAATGGTATTAATCCATGTGTCAATGGGGAAACCCATAAACCACCAACTACCCATTTTGTCTCATGCACCCAATCATTTAATTCTTCCAAGAAATTGGTTAAGGCAGTTAATGTCTTGGGATGGGAGAGGTATGGCAGTCAGATTTTCGTGCATGGGCAAGCTACCAACCTGAAAATCGTATTTTTGGCTTGCTGGGCAAGAAAACCCCCACGAAATGCTACCCAAGGCATTCCTCATGCATTACGTTCTTCCTCTCACGCAGATTGAGCTCACAGGAAGTTATCCTCACGTTTTTCACCATAACCCTGTGTTTTTCCATGCCCAGGAACTCGTTTTTGGATTGTGCAACAGCTGGGGAAGGAGGGACGCGAATTGGGACTGAGGGAAAGGGCGTTTTGGCCCTGGGGCGTTTTTCTGGAATGGGTTTTGCTTCCCCAGTCGAATTTCCAAAGTGCCAATACGTTTTGAGTCTACCCACGTTTTTCTGAAGTCCAGGAAACCCCATCTCATGCATCCCACTGTTGGAAACGTTTTCTCATGCTCAACAAGTGTAGGTTGCTGTTAGGTGCATCCCTGTTTTGTTTGGAACCCATGAGTAAGAAACTGGAATGGTAGTGGACAGAATTGGCTTGATAAACCTAGTGTAGGGAGTGTCCTCTCAAGAAGATTAAGAGGGCTGGCTACTTTTCTATGCACACCCTGAGAGCACTAGAAAGGAAGGTATGGCTTGAGGGACTGTGTGGCAGTGAAGAGAATACTTCCTGGTGTTGGGTGTGTAGGCATTGTGAGTGCCAAGCTAAATAGATCTGGGAGAGGTACCCATAGCTCTGTAGTTGAGCTCACTAGCTTAGCAATTCATCCTTTCCATCTCCTAGCAGCCTGATAAACCCAATTGTAGATTGGCTTGGCTCATCTTGGTGTATGCTTGGCTATGTGTGAGTCTGTTGTTCCCTGGTTCCTTGTAGAGATCATGCCCAGCTCGGGGGTGGCAGTGGTGCTGAGAGATTGAGGAGCACACTGGCCTACGGTTGGGTGGAACGTTGCAGTTGCATAGCCAGTTGCGTGGGACTACTTTTGCATAAGATAAGTATTTTCATGTGTTAAGTTTGCGATTACCATTTGATGAATATTTTGAATGTATCATGGATCTGTTAATAAATTTGCTTCCGCTGTGTATTAAAATGATTATACATTCCCATATGATCTTGTATAATTCTACACAGATCTTTATTTCATGGCTGCCACAGAATCTTGAATGTGTGTTAGAGATCAACATCATTTATTTGATTACCGCCGTTTTTCCATAGTATGCACAGATACAGTTCTTGCATCAATGTTTTTAATTCAAACATTTTGGGCTAATTTCCCGGATTGAGCACCACGTCCTCCCTATCTCGTTGGTATGGTAGGAGGGGACACTACAAGAGGAAGCTTGCTTCCAAGTTCGAGATGAAGGACTTGGGTATGATGCACTACTTTCTAGGCATGGAGGTGTAGCAAAGTGCAGATGGAATCTTCCTTGGACAAGGGAAGTATGCAGTAGAGATCCTGAAGAGGTTCGGGATGATGGACTGTAAGGCCATGGCCACACCTATGGCATCGAACCTGAAGCTTCTATGTGATGCTTGATCTGATCCAGTTGATGTCACGATGTATCATAAGATGATTGGGTCCTTGATGTACCTGACGAATACGAGACCAGATATTTGCTTTGCGGTGAACACATTGTGCTAGTTCCTGACGGATCCCAGAGGTGTTCACCTAATTGCTGTAAAGCATATTCTGAGGTACCTGAAGGGTACAATTGATTATGGGCTCAAGTATGTTGCGAATCAAAAGTTTAACCTGTAGGGTTATATTGATTCAAATTGGGCAGGCAGTGCTACATATAGGAAGCGCACATCTCTATTGCTTCAGTATGGGATCAGGTGTGATCTCTTGGTTTAGCAGAAAGCAATCCTACATAGCACTGAGTACAACCGAGGTTGAGTATGTTGCAGCTTGTTTGGCTAGTTGTGAGGCAGTATGACTCTAGAAGCTACTGTCTGAGTTAATTGATCTCCCGCTTGAGGCTACTGGTATCTTTTGTGATATCTAGAATTGTGTGAAGTTATCTGAGAACCCGGTGTTCCACAACAAGTCAAAGCACATAGATATCAAATATCACTATATCAGGGATATGGTTCAAAGAGGAGCAGTGAAGCTCCTGTATGTTGTGATGGATGAGCAGGTTGCAGATGTGTTGACGAAGCCACTAGCCAGAGTGAAGTTCGAGTACTTCAGAAAGAGGCTTGGTGTTCTTCATATTGATGACACTTCGAGGAAGAAGTGATGGAAACATTTGTAGGATCCATTCCCAGCAGGGTGAGAGGAGGATCCTTCCATGGCTGCGGATGTAAGCCCTAGATGATGAGCATCAAGACGATGCTCCGGTTACTGCTCTGTATATGCATCATGTTGGATGCTTGTTATGATAAGTTGGATCATGTATATGTATATGCATCATGTTGGATGCTTGGACCATGTATCTGTATATGTATCAGGTGGATACATTGTATGATCAGGTAGATCATGTATGTTGATATATATCAGGTGAATACATTGTATGATCAGATGGATCATGTATCTGTGTATGTATCAGGTGGATACATTGTATGATCAGGTGGATCATGTTTGATGATATGTATCAGGTGGATCATGTATGATGATATGTATCAGGTAGATACTTGGTATGAAGCAAGTGGATGCATTATATGATCAGGTTGATCATGGATGATGAGCTTCAGGATGTTGCTCCAGATGACATGCATCAGAACGATGCAATGATGATGATCAGGTTGATCATGTGATGATGTACATCAGGATGATGTATAGTTAGTATTAGGTTGATACTCTGTGGCCATGGATAGGTTGTACAAATGAGCATATAAGTAGATTTGGGAGATCTGACAAGTAGAGATGTGTGTTTGTAATAGCCTGAGATTCTCTTTTAAGGCATTGCTCTGGGAGGACATATAACTAGACCCGGGAGATCCGACAGGTAGAGCTTTGTGCTCGTAACATCCTGGGATGCTCTTTCGAGGCATTGTCCTATGGCATGTAGGTAGACCTGGGCGATCCGATAGGTTGGGCTCTGGGCTCGTAATAAGTCCTAGGACTCTCTTTTGAGGCATTTCCATGACCACATGTAAGTAGACCTGGGAGATCTGATAGGTTGGGTTGTGTGCCCGTAATAAGTCCTGGGATGCTCTTTCGAGGCATTCTGGTGAGGGGTCCCATGTAATACGTCCTGGAGATCCAGACAAGTTGTGCTAGTCACGTAAAAGGTCTCGTATGCTCTTTAGGGTTCTTGCTAGTTAAGACACTCTTTTAAGGTTTTGTGACAGTCACATGTAAGTGGACCTGGGAGATCTTTTCGGTCGTGCTTCAGCACATAAATGGTCCTGGGATACTCTTTCAAGGCATTGTGACACACGAAATAAGTCCTGCGGATTCCACAGTATGGCCAGTGATGATGAAGACCTGCAGGTGGTGGGTCTACATCCAGTATGAAAAATCACTGGCTCTGTAGAATGTAACATACCCCATATCACCAAATCAATATGTTGAGTAAAACTATTGGAAGTTTTCACCTTTATTACTAACGTTGTAAATTATAATCTCTTATAAGTTTTGTACAACACCTTATCCACATATATGGAACAATTATATGTAAAAGAAAACATTGAAGTTGTACATCATAATTTAGTAAATTCCTCACACATAATGAGAACTAAATAAGTCGACCGTAATAGCCCATATGCGAGTCCTTCCGTCTTTACCTTTGCATAATATCATGAATTATTACCTATGCATGATAAACTTTAGATGTACCTAAACTAGTCAATCAAACCACTATGTAAACAATATGAACTGTAATGACTTCTCTTTACCAAGGATTCACTCGACAAGGTATACACTTTAAATCAATTGCATAAACAATGAGCCATCCAAGCTTAACCCTTGACATAACCACAATAAATAAACTTGAAACATCGACATAAGAAAAGAAGCCAAACTTAAGTATTGTCATAAGCATTAAACCATCAAACTTACACATTGACATCAGAAATCACGCCATAGAGATTTACACATGAAGACAGATATAGGTGGTTCACCCACTATAGGGCTACATCCACGAGGAAGGGTCTCAATCTATTATATTAATCAAAATATGAGATTACACTTGCACCCTGCAATAATTCCTCATTCGCCATGTCTCTCTCATAGAGGATTTCTTCAAAATACTCAACACTACCAACAAAATTAGGGCAGAGATATACACTTCAGCATACAGATAAGGCTTTCAGCCTCTACGTTCCAGAAACTTAACCAGAATTGAAAATCCCGATTCCTTCATACAATTTCCAAGAAAAACAACGATCTATAATTCATTCATTTAACCAGTACGATTTCATTTTCGACCAAAAGTTCTGAAGGAACAAAACATTTGCTGCTATCATTCCATCACACAAAACGTTGATATAATAATGAAGTTAACCACTTTGGGTTTCAATTTCGGCGTTATCAAACAGTTACCACCAACTATAACTGGCATAAGTCGTTGATATAATAATGAAGACAGCCACTTCGGATTTCTAGTTCACCGCTATCAAACAGTTACCAACTATAATTAACAGCCACAAAGATTCATTTGATTGCACACAGCAATACATAAACACATATATAAACCGAGATCGACCAGGATCTCTATCATTTCATCCCGCAACACATGTAGATGTATAATACAAAAACATTCCACATCTCTAGGAATTCCATGCCGTAATATTTAGACAATATATATAACCAGAGGATAATCAACATCTTTTATGATTATATAATAACATGCAGGGATCAAGCCTTAATACTTTTGGCACTCTATCAACACACATTATGCATAGATAACTATTTGTATCTTAATATAAGACAAGAAATATATATACAAGGGTCCTATCACGCATTGCTCCAACTCAGCGATGGCAAAGATTCAACGATTACAAGGATTTAAACCTATATACATAACTGACCGGGTAATTTTAATAACAGAGTCTAAATACGAATTTCCACTAAAAATGAAATTGATTTTCTATCCACAATAAAATTTCATAGAAGAAGAAATCAGACGCTTCATTCCAGCTTCCTAATTAAGCAAACCAATACGATTTTCAACCAAAATGGGATTCCATCAAATATATAATTCCCATAAGGAGAAAAACTCAACGACTTTATTGACAGCATGAGTATCAACGATTTTCCATCAAATATAACCTATTTAAGTAATTGGGGATCAGGCTTACAGGCCGTCCCTTCCCCTTGCTTATTCCTTAATCGTTGGCAGCAATTATATATCAATATGATACATAGCATATAGAATATACCTCTGTATATATATATTACGGTGTTGTAACTATAATTTCAAAGGAGGAATTTGCAGGGATCGGCGGTCAAGCCATCCATTAGTTTAAAATACGAATTTTCGTCTACAATGAAATCGTAAAGGTCACCAAACTTAGAAAACAATAATTCTAAAGGTAAAAATAGAAATGGGGAACGGGATCATTTCCAAAAATCAGAGATCTAAGGTATGAACAACCTGGACATTAAGATGGCTACAAATACTAAGTTAAATGACATGGGATCGATACTCTTACAGGAGGTGAATACCACACAGCTGTTCTCCAATAGACGCAACGCAGATCTAAACTCCAACGCAGATAAACTGTAGTAGGGATCTTTCATAAGGAGGTCCACCATCGCAACAGCAAGAAATTAGATTGGAAATGATGATACTCTTCGCAGTGTTCACCCTCGATCGCAGAGTATGGAACTTGCTGGTTCTCCTCGCAGGGTTCACCATCTTGATAGAAATCATGAGGATTAGCTATTTCCGCAGGTATTCACCCTTTTCCTTCCCTGCTCCCTTCCCCCTTTCTCTCGAAAACGAGTCGCCCTTAAATAAATTAGTGCAGAGGTTTTTCCCTCCTTCCCAGCACCCAACACACTCCGTCATATGTCTCCCGTCCTCATGTCCTTGATGACAAGTGTAAATAAAAGGAACTCGGCGTTGATGACGAGATGAGTTCTACAAGAATTCTACGTGGATGGCATTCTACTGGGACTCAACGTGGATGACAACTTCCAGCAAAACAACAAGTGGCAGTGTAGGGATTTAAATTAATTAAAAGGGACAACTCGTCTTTTTAACAGTTCACCCTTCCAATGAGGAGAATAGTCTCCTTGGTCGACCCTTGTCATACCTTCATCCATTCGTTACTACTATATCTCTCTCTATATATATAGGGTAGTTGTTTTTATTAAAGATTATGTTGTTTTTTCCTTTTGTCGTAGTTATTAAGTGGATCAATATATATATATTTATGTATATACTTAATTTATGCCTTTATTCATCATATAAGTTATAATTAAATATGTCATAAAATCAGATAAACAATGTTTCATATTCATGGTATAACTTGTACCCATATACACTAGTAATTGAGTATACTACTAGATTATACTAATATCCATAGTATAGCTTAATTAAGTATTATGAATACTTATGCTCTAGCCTATAAATTAATAAGTTAAGCTTATTTAATATTTTTAATTTAATAAGCTTGGCTTCTATTTTAGCTTAGGAAGTTAATGTGCTCTCTAGCACTCTCTCTTGGAATATGATAATTAGCCGTAATTTGGAAAATAAACTTTCCATATCATTATGCTAGGGCATAGGTCATAATTGTTGTTCAATTGTTTGCATTGAAAAGTTACCCTTTACCTTTCTCCAATGCTTTTGGTTGTCTTCGTCATTTTAGCTGCGTTGTTACCTTTTGTCCCCAAAGCTCACAAATTACATCTCACTAATTAAACCTCTTAAGTTACAAGGTTTTATGGTGGTACTTGGCCTTGAGCTCCTCACGAGGACCACTTACACAATCATAATTATATATACAAAATAATAAAAATAAAGATCAAAATAGGTCATAAAGGAGGGATATCACATCCTCATCCCCTTTAAAATAACACCGTTCTCGGTGTTCACTCTTCTCTTGGAGCAATCATTTGTACCACAAAACTGGAATTCAAAAGAAACAATGTTTCGTAACAACTTTTCATCAACTTCATAATCAAACTCAGAAACATGAGTTCTTTATTGCACATATCACTTGCAATATATGGAATAACTCTAGCGCTCCATGATTGTGTGCTGTTGACAAAATCAACAAACAACATTCACTTGATCCAGGAAATTCTTGCCTAACACCTTAGTGCTCATGCAACAATCCTTTCTTTCATGCCTTGCCTAACACCTTAGTGCTCATGCAGCAAACATTTCTCTCATGTTTTGCCTAGCACCTTAGTGCGCACGCAGCAAACATTTCTTTCATGTCTTGCCTAACACCTTAGTGCTCACGCAGCAAACATTTCTTTCTTGTCTTTCCTAACACCTTAGTGCTCATGCACCAAACATTTCTTTCATGCATACTAAGCAGCGTCCTGCCTCCCACATATACATTTTCTTATAGCTTGCCCAGGTCTTACAGCCAGCCGATTCTCCGAGAATCCTAGTGGCTGTTCAATCCCTGATTTTAGGGAGTATTTCAATGCCATTACAACACTCTTTACACAATTCCCCTCAAGCCTTCTCGCTTGAGTCCCGGAATTTATTTTCCCCAAGCCGCCTTGCTTGAGTCTAGAAAAATCTCTTTCAATTTAATCAATTTATTTCGTCACATTACATTCTGTACCCATATGATTACTCTGACCCATCTGGGTCGAGTGCTTTGTTCAACAATAATTGTCAACATTTTTACAAGAATAAGTAACAATTGTGAGGTGAATCTTTATTCCTCACTCCTTATTTTACCATGCATAACATTTATGCTCTTGTCTTTCCACAAATTCCACAAAATTTTTGACCATCTGGCAAATTCAAATTTACCTGTTGGTAACAAAATAAAATATTTGTAAGAAGATCTTTTCTTATGCATAAAAATATGATCAACATTCGTACTATAATGTTTATACTTGATTATCTAAAATAAACATTCATTTCTTACTTAAACTTTTGTGAGTAAAATAACGAAACTGATATGTACCCATGTTGGAAGAGTCAAATACCTCTGTTTATCACAACACCGTTTAATAAGGATCTGAATCCTATTTAACTACTCATGGTAACTCACCTTTAAGCATATAGGTGTTTCTTTCTTAATTTTGACATGATAAGTAACCCTCTTCATGTTACTACTTTTAACTATGCGAACTTCAACATCATGGATTTTCGTATATGAAAGTTGTAACACAATACATTTCATACTTCATTCTCTCACATTCACTTTAGTCATATCCAGTTATCTCTAATCTCAACAAATTATAAACTCTGGCGATTAATAAACCGTCAATATACATAAGAAGAACTATCTCACAAGGAGAATTTCCATGATCGTATATTTTCCTTCGATGTAACTCATTCTTCATTATACTAATCTCTGTAATAACCTAAATCCGAAATATGTCACCAATACACAATACACCACATCATCCTAAGATAGTATAATCAAATAACAAAATAAATCATGACACATAGTAAGAACTAGTGAGGGTTTATTTCATTTGTAACTTCCTTCCTTCTCACGAAATCCAGGGACTAGGAGTAAACCCTAATTTATTTAGTCTCATAACTTATTTGGAAGGATGCTATATCTTTCCATTTTTCACACGATTCCTATTTTATTTATCCAACTTTCCCTTGTACGTACTAACATCATGTAAGTAATAACACACTGTTTACATACATATATATTTGCACACTTTTATCAAGATAATCGCATACCTTTATACAGGAGGTCCAATACCTCCTCATTTTGTGCTCCTCTTCTGCCAAGGTACAAGTCTACTTGTATTTAAACATATTGGTACTACACTCAACATCTTATGAAAAATAATGAAATAGGTAGTCAAGTGCACATGCATATAATGTATACTTCCATTTCATAAATGCCGAACACAACTTTTATAACAACCACTCAAGTATCCTAACTTTCCCAGTAGAGATCACTAAAATAAGGAATATAAAAATGAACTCATGCATTTTATTTATTTATTTTTTAAATCATATGCATCTACTTTAAATACTTAGAATACACATATATATATATATATATTTTTTAAGAAATTATAACTATTTCTTAGTCATAGAAATTCACACTATTAAAGTTAATTTTCTTTGTGAACCAGAATCTACATGTCTAAGTCCAACAAGGCTATACTCCTTATGAAATATTAGCTTAGCACAACTATAAAAACCAATAGTTTCTAAATTATACCTCTATAATATAATGTATATCGCATTCAGGAACAAAAAAAAAAATCCATCATTAACATGACTATGCTTCCATCATAACTAAAAGAACAGAAACCTCTATTGGATACTTATTCCCATTGATTCCTTCTGCAACATGCCCTTTTACAGAACTTACTATTAATAAATTTTTTAAAGTAGCTTCCTATATATAGAAAGGAACTTGGCCGGAACCCTAGACCATACCAAATAATTCAAGCTTAATGGATTTTTAATTGAAACTTAATGGATTTTTTTAAGAGATGTAAGGTCCATCTGCATCTTATATTTGGAAATCTGGACCATTGGGTCAATCAAATCGATTAATTATCTAAGTCCATAACATGCATCTACCGTACTTATTCCAATTTGTTGAAACTGAAAGATATTAATTATCGAGGATGACAAGAAATGTAGGATGTGGTAATAACCATTTAAATTGAACTATCATGTTAACAGAATTTAGAAGGGTCTGTTTATATTATAAACTTCGTCACTTCCCATACCTTCTTTTACTCCCTTGCAAGTACTTATTTCATAAGACTTAACTCCAATAATCTAACTAATTAAAAGAGTACTTTCTTGTCATTCAATGAAACTAATTGTAAAGGTGAGGAGATATTCATCGTCTAGTGTTATCCATAGAAGATCATTCAAATGTCAAATGAACTTTATGCAATGTTCACAAATAGATACTCTAATAATAAATCTTCAATAAACTCGTACGTACTTACTTGCAATTTCAAGAAGTTTTGTCTCTTACCTCTTGACGATTCTTTGGAAGTGAAGATTTTATTCTTGGCTTATAGAATGCAGCTCTTCTTCTAGTCCGACCAACTTGTATTAGTTCTTCTCCAATTAAGCCCAATAAGCCCAAGTGTTTGCAACCTGCGCTCTGGCGGGAAAAACTTGAAGTCGACCTCGGAGATTCATTTTCCCCTCCTCCAGTACAATCCATGCATCCAAATGAAACGAAAATAATAATTGATTAGTAAACTTAACAACCTTCATACTCACTTATCGCATGTTGAGCTCATTAGGCCCTAGTGTTGTAACCTAATGCTCTGATACCATTTGTAACATACCCCATATCACCAAATCAATATGTTGAGTAAAACTATTGGAAGTTTTCACCTTTATTACTGAAGTTGTAAATTATAATCTCTTATAAGTTCTGTACAACACCTTATCCACATATATGGAACAATTATATGTAAAAGAAAACATTGAAGTTGTACATCATAATTTAGTAAATTCCTCCCACATAATGAGAACTAAATAAGTCCACCATAATAGCCCATATGCGAGTCCTTCCATCTTTACCTTTGCACAATATCATGAAATTATTACCTATGCATGATAAACTTTAGATGTACCTAAACCAGTCAATCAAACCACTATGTAAACAATATGAACTGTAATGACTTCTCTTTACCAAGGATTCACCCGACAAGCTATACACTTTAAATCAATGGCAAAAACAATAAGCCATCCAAGCTTAACCCTTGACATAACCACAATAAATCAACTTGAAACATCGACATAAGAAAAGCAGCCAAACTTAAGTATTGTCATAAGCATTAAACCATCAAAATTACACATTGACATCAGAAATCACGCCATAGAGATTTACACATGAAGACAGATATAGGTGGTTCACCCACTATCGGGCTATGTCCACGAGGAAGGGTCTCAATCTATTATATTAATCAAAATAGGAGATTACACTTGCACCCTGCAATAATTCCTCATTCGCCATGTCTCTCTCATAGAGGCTTTCTTCAAAATACTCAACACTACCAACAAAATTAGGGCAGAGATATACACTTCAGCATACAGACAAGGCTTTCAGCCTCTACATTCCAGAAACTTAACCAGAATTGAAAATCCCGATTCCTTCATACAATTTCCAAGAAAAAAAACGATCTATAATTCATTCATTTAACCAGTACGATTTCATTTTCGACCAAAGGTTCTGAAGGAACAGAACATTTTCTGCTATCATTTCATCACACAAAATGTTGATATAATAATGAAGTTAACCACTTCGAGTTTCAATTTCGGCGTTATCAAACAGTTACCACCAACTATAACTAACATAAGTCGTTGATATAATAATGAAGACAGCCACTTCGGATTTCTAGTTCACCGCTATCAAACAGTTACCAACTATAATTAACAGCCACAAAGATTCATTTGATTGCACACAGCAATACATAAACACATATACAAACTGAGATCGACCAGGATCTCTATCATTTCATCCTGCAATACATGTAGATGTATAATACAAAAACATCCCACATCTCTAGGAATTCATAGCCGTAATATTTAGACAATATATATAACCAGAGGATAATCAACATCTTTTATGATTATATAATAACATGCAGGGATCAAGCCTGAATACTTTTGGCACTCTATCAACACGCATTATGTAGAGATAACTATTTGTATCTTAATATAAGACAAGAAATATATATACAAGGGTCCTATCACGCATTGCTCCAACTCAGCGATGGCAAAGATTCAACGATTACAAGGATTTAAACCTATATACATAACTGACCGGGTAATTTTAATAGCAGAGTCTAAATACGAATTTCTATTAAAAATGAAATTGATTTTCTATCCACAATAAAATTTCATAGAAGAAGAAATCAGATGCTTCATTCCAGCTTCCTAATTAAGCAAACCAATACGATTTTCAACCAAAATGGGATTTCATCAAATATATAATTCCCATAAGGAGAAAAACTCAACGGCTTTACTGGCAACATGAGTATCAATGATTTGCCATCAAATATAACCTATTTAAGTAATTGGGGATCAGGCTTATAGGCCGTCCCTTCCCCTTCCTTATTCCTTAATCGTTGGCAGCAATTATATATCAATATGATAAATAGCATATAGAATATACCTCTGTATATATATATTACGGTGTTGTAACTATAATTTCAAAGGAGGAATTTGCAGGGATCGACGGTCAAGCCATCCATTTGTTTAAAATACGAATTTCCATCTACAATGAAATCGTAAAGGTCACCAAACTTAGAAAACAATAATTCTAAAGGTAAAAATAGAAATGGGGAGCGGGATCATTTCCAAAAATCATAGATCTAAGGTATGAACAACCTGGACATTAAGATTGCTACAAATACTAAGTTAAATGACATGGGATCGATACTCTTACAGGAGGTGAATACCACACAGTTGTTCTCCAATAGACGCAACGCAGATCTAAACTCCAATGCAAATAAACTGTAGTAGGGATCTTTCATAAGGAGGTCCACCATCGCAACAACAAGAAATTAGATTCGAAATGATGATACTCTTTGCAGTGTTCACCCTCGATCGCAGAGTATGGAACTTGCTGGTTCTCCTCGCAGGGTTCACCGTCTCGATAGAAATCATGAGGATTAGCTATTTCCGCAGCTATTCACCCTTTTCCTTCCCTGCTCCCTTCCCCCTTTCTCTCGAAAATGAGTCGCCCTTAAATAAATTAGTGCAGAGGTTTTTCTGTTCTTCCCAGCACCCAACACACTCCGGCAGATGTCTCCCGTCCTCATGTCCTTGATAATAAGTGTAAATAAAAGGAACTCGGCATTGATGACGAGACGAGTTCTACAAGAATTCTACATGGATGGCATTCTACTGGGACTCAACGTGGATGAAAACTTCCAGCAAAACAACAAGTGGCAGTGTAGGGATTTAAATTAATTAAAAGGGACAACTCGTCTTTTTGACAGTTCACCCTTCCAATGAGGAGAATAGTCTCCTTGGTCGACCCTTGTCATACCTTCATCCATTCGTTACTACTATATCTCTCTCTCTATATATAGGGTAGTTGTTTTTATTAAAGATTATGTTGTTTTTTCCTTTTGTCGTAGTTATTGAGTGGATCAATATATATATATTTATGTATATACTTAATTTATGCCTTTATTCATCATATAAGTTATAACTAAATATGTCATAAAATCAGATAAACAATGTTTCATATTCATGGTATAACTTGTACCCATATACACTAGTAATTGAGTATACTACTAGATTATACTAATATCCATAGTATAGCTTAATTAAGTATTACGAATACTTATGCTCTAGCCTATAAATTAATAAGTTAAGCTTATTGAATAGTTTTAATTTAATAAGCTCGTCTTCTATTTTAGCTTAGGAAGTTAATGTGCTCTCTAGCACTCTCTCTTGGAATATGATAATTAGCCGTAATTTGGAAAATAAACTTTCCATATCATTATGCTAGGGCATAGGTCATAATTGTTGTTCAATTGTTTGCATTGAAAAGTTACCCTTTACCTTTCTCCAATGGTTTTGGTTGTCTTCGTCGTTTTAGCTGCGCTGTTACCTTTTGTCCCCAAAGCTCACAAATTACATCTCAGTAATTAAACCTCTTAAGTTACAAGGTTTTATGGTGGGACTTGGACTTGAGCTCCTCACGAGGACCACTTACACAATCATAATTATATATACAAAATAATAAAAATAAAGATCAAAATAGGTCATAAAGGAGGGATATCACATAGAACTTCCTATGATGAGTAGATCAGAGATTTATTGAGATAGCAGCAGCAGTGGCGATGACGATGATTCGAGGACGATGATTCGTTGATGATGATCCAGAGAAGAAGACTTGTGCTAGCAGATGTGTGTTGAGAAATACCTTCCTAGTTAAGAGGGAGTGTTGATGTATATGTAACTTCGGAATGTATTTTACCCATGTATATTGTATTCCTATAGAGATGTTATTATTCCTCTATACGGAAGTGTTTGTATTCCTATAGAGATGTTATTATTCCTCTATACGGAAGTGTTTGTATTCCTATAGAGATGTTATTATTCCTCTATATGGAAGTGTCGTCATTTATATTGTAAGTGTCGTAACTTATACTTGGTGGGTTATTATACCATCAAGTGTGGGGTCGGTCCGGATTAATGTAACCATGGATTATTAGGCTAAGTTATACAAGTCGGCCCCACTAGTTTATTAGGCAGGACATGACAAGTATGAATAGATATCGGGAGATCTCTATTTGATCATTCACTTTCTCACTCATACTCTCATTGGAGAGTGGTGCACTTGTGGAGGAGGAGAACTTGCTAGTAGAAGAAGACTATCTCTTGTACTTGGGTTGTATCATTGCTCTATCTATCTCTGAGGAAGTTGCGGGGGTTTTCACCTTCTTGGTTTTCCCCGGTGAAACTCTATGTTTCTTGTGTGCTTGCATTATTGTGTCCATGATTGATATGCTATAGATATGTTGTAGATATGCTATACATGTTATTCTCTTAGTTAAGATATTAGATCAAATTGAAAATTCTGAAAAACTAACAAGAAGTACGATTGCTCCGGAGTCCGGCTAATACTCACACGGAGCAACGGAATATTATGATTGCCCTAAAGCATGAGCAGGTGGTGCAAAGGATTGTCGAGGCAGACAAACGGCTGAATGCAGTGTATAAATATAGGACCCGAGGATAGTAAGAGCACAGAGGTTGTTTCAATTACGAGGGGTTATGTTACTAGAGGATCAGGCATCTAGCTAAGTTAGGAATTCCAAGGAGGTTGTGGAAATGATCCATTTTATTTCATGTGGTAGCACACCAAGTGCATTGAGGTCCCGACCACGAGTGTCCATGAGTGTTTGGAGAAAGCTTCACCTCGGACCCTCCGAGGTTACAAGCATGAAGTCTCGTCTGAGATGTCTAGGTAGTTGGTGATGGTTCGAAGTCTCGTGGTCCCTACGACCACACAAAATGAGGGGGTCGTCGCCCCCGGATCCCTGTAACATGTGCTTATTGGTGCGAAACAGATGTGCCAGAACCACTGGCATGTTTTACACCCTGACATTGCTCACAAAATTCCTCTCTAATTACAATCAGTCTCTCGAGACTGGAGGATGAGTTTGCAAGCTCTGTGACAGTAAGATGGGAAACGTCCACTTTTGGGAAAGAAGTACATGACAATGAGCATATGATCAGTGTAGCATAAGGAGCAGGACAACACCATGCGATCCAGACAACAAGAACAGTTGCAGCACTACAGTTCAACCATGATAAAGTACAAAGTACACCATGTCCAGTTGACGTGGCTCGAGGGAAAGCCACAAGATTGTGTTGGGGGCCTGTTGGCAGGCGGTTTGGTAAGGAAAAATTGAAGCATCGCCGATGCTGTGACACATCATACGAGGACGTGGAAGGAAGGATCTATTAGTTTATGTACTTTTTGAGTTGTTTGTATTGCAATAGGTGGGGTTTTGGGTCATTATACCATATGAGATGTAATTTTGATTCGTTTTTATCGCAGAATGCGGGTTATTGGGTCATTCAGACCGTGTCAGTTAGATTTTGGGTCATTTGTCCAGGATTCAGTTAGGAAGTTGTTAGTAAGTGGACAAACATTGTAAAGGTGGAAGCCTATATATACATAAAACGTTGTAGGTCGTGAGGGAGAGATATAGATCAAGCAGAGAGCTTTGATATGCATTTTGTGCATATATCTGAGATTATGAGATATTATTGAAGTCTGTGATCTGCAAAGGAATTGTATTCGGTTTTTGCAGCAATAATATGATGTGATGAAACTGTTATGTGGGATCCTGGTGTGTCTTCTGTCTTTTGATGGTAATGCAATGTTTGCTTGGTGCAATAGTCATTTTACTATTATAATCTGCTACAATAATTAATGTTTCTAGTAAATGATGTTCTGAGTACAATAATGTCAAAGTGAATGCATAGATTTATCGTTGACTGTTGCAATAATATTAACTAGCTGATGCCGCAACACCCTCCTTCATTCGGCGGTAACATGGTTTCGTCCACTCTCCCTTGATCGCCTCGGGTGAGACCTCATCTGCTCTGCAGGTGTTGCTGGGAAGGGTAAAACCTATCTGGGCTGGTGCTCAGGGAGATCGTGGTGGGTTGGTGTCAACAGTGATGGGAACCCCTGTCGACTGGGTTTGAGTCAACAATATGCAATCACATGACCTTCTTGTGTTAAGACCCCACCATGTCCATCATTGCATGCATAAGTGCATATAATCAAATCTTTGTTTGGATCAACAATTTTTAGAATAAGTGTTGTTATTAACAACTCTTTTAGTTTCTTAAAACTTGCTTCACATTTTTGATCCCACACGAATTTCTTACCATTATTTTGTAAAGCTGTTATAGGATTCTCTATTCTAGAGAATCCCTCTATAAATTTACGATATTAACTTGTAATTCCCATAAAATATTGTACATCAGTTACGTCTTTAGGGGCATACCATTCATTAATTGCTTTTATCTTGTCTAGGTCTACTACGATTCCATCCTTGGATATCACATGCCCTAGGTACGGTATTTTATCTTTATAGAAGTCACATTTACTGAACTTAGCATAAAGTTGGTGTTCTCTTAACACTTGTAAAATTATTTTTAAGTGTTCGTCATGCTCTTCTTTAGTCTTAGAGTAAATTAGAATGTCATCAATAAAAACAATTACAAACTTACCTAAGTACTGATGTAAAACATTATTCATAAGACACATGAAAACTGCTAGAGCGTTGGTCAACCCAAAAGGAATAACCACGAACGCGTAGTGCTCGTAACGGGTTCTAACTTGGTGGTACCCCGACCTCAAGTCTATCTTAGAAAATATGTTTGATTCATGTAGTTGATCAAACAGATCATCAATGCGAGGCAAAGGATATCTATTCTTTATGGTCATTTTATTTAACTGACGGTAACCTATGCATAAGTGCATAGTTCTGTCTTTCTTTTTAACAGAAATTACAGGTGCTCCCCATGGAGACACACTGGGCCTTATATAATTTTTATCAATCAATTCCTTAAGCTGTGATTTAAGTTCATTAAGATCCAAAATTTTAATTATGTAAGGAGCCTTTGACTTTGGTATCGCTTCTGGTACTAACTCAATGGTGAAATCAAGTTCCTTTTTCAGAGGTAGTCCCGGAATTTCTTCCAGGAATACATCAGAAAATTCCTTTAGAATGGGTAATGTCTTCCAATTTTAATTTATCTTCCTTAGTTGATTGTTCGTCATTAATTACATTTACATCAAACAACTTACACCCTTTACGAACAACCGTTTTAACTTATAAAGCAGAAATTTGTCTAACAGATGTCTTTCTAGAAATTCCTTTTACTGTCATAGTTTCACATTCATCATTCAAACAAGTAAAATTCTTTTCAAAGCAGTTTAATACTACCATGTTCTTCTCTAACCAATCCATTCCAATCATAACATCATAAGAACCTAAAGGTAACACATTCAACTTAACATGGGTTCTAAACTGATTCATCAGTAATTCACATTCTTTTGCATAATCAGTCACTTTTCTTTTTGTTCCAGTAGCTAATTGAACCAACCATGATTTATCAAACTTGTCTATTTTCATATCGCAAGATTTAACTAAATCAGGTGACACATAGCCAAGACTTGCTCTTGGATCAATTAAAATAAAAACGGGTTTATCTTTTAGAATACCTTCCACTTCAACCATGGAAGTTTTATAATCAACTTGTCTATTATCCAAAGCTGCATTTATCCTGGGCATCTCCCTTACTAAGTCACCAACAGTATCCTCCTCCTGTATTGTGGGTAGTTGGACGCACAGTGAGGTCCCTGACAGTCTCAACATTTAACAGGTTCTTTCTGTTCATTATTTTTAACAAAATTTTTAGGTGGATCACTGTTTCGTACAGCTGTAAATTTTTACTGTGTATTACCTGCTCCATTATTTCCTTGCAATTTTATGTTAGAGAAATTATCTGAATTATTATTTCCAAAGTTGTGATTAAAAGAGAACTGCTTTTTCCTTTGTTCAAAGTTATTAGGCCTTTTTGCCTTCCAGCTTGGTATACATTCTCTTTTTGTATTTTGTTCATATTAGATATTTTCTTTTCTCATGGCCTCTTCAAGAGTTCGAGGACCATCATACTCAATCCTGTCCTTTATATGAGAAGGAAAATAGCTCAGAAATTTCTGTACCTTAGGCTTTTCTTCAGTGATATAAGGCACATATCTTAATAAATTTAAAAACTTGTTGCATAAATCTCTCATATACATGGAACCTAGCTTTAATTCATAAAACTCTTTAGCTCGTTCCTCATAGTACTGTTCTGACATAAACTTTCTTTTAAAATATTTTTTAAAATTACTCCAATTTACACTTTTCTCTTTTAAACCTTTTACTCGTTTCAGATCTTGCCACCAAATGCTTGCTTTTCCAGTCAGATTATAAATTGTCATTTTTGTTTTTAGATGACTTGAGTAGTTGTAAATCTAGAAATACTTATTCATATCGGATAGCCATGCTTTGATTGTCTCACTCTTTTTTGTTTCTCCATTAAAAGTTGGTGGTTTGATGTTTTTAAACTCGCTAGAAATTTCTTTGTATGGCTTGTACTTCTTCTTCTCAGTGTAGAAGTCATTGTCACTACTATCACTAGAATACTTGTGCTTTTTCTTATGTGTTTGTTCATAAAATTCAGAAGATGACCTTCTATCATAATTAGTCAATTTTATCTTTTTATCCTTACATTGGTGGGACATAGTTCAAGATTCGTCATTATTTTCTGTCCCTTTATCTTTATCATTATTATGAAAATTATTCAGTATGATTTGATTCAGCTCCTCTTGAGCTTTCGGGATCCATTCGTTTTCTTCCTTAACAGTTTTTATCTCAATCTTTAAATCCTTTACTGTTCTTAATAATTTAGATGAATTATCATTCAGTTCAACAAATAAGTTTTTTGCATTAGTATGTCCTTGTTCATTATTTTTCTGCTCATTATTAAGGGACCTGTCCTCAGCCGACTCTTCTGGTCCTTCCATACTTGCAGACTAAATTTATAAAATGCTGAAACTTGTACAAAATAAATAAAAATCAATAATATGCATTCTGTCCTAAATTTTTATTTGCGCGAGTGAGCCACTTCAGGCCTAGTATTTGAACCTGGATCTGATACCACATGTAACATCCAAAAATTTCACAAATTTTTTTTTCTATGTAACATAAAGTGCTACAATTGCTATGCGGAAGTATAATAAATGTGAATTTGTTGAATAGACGACAACCTAATAACGACACATCTTCAAACTAGTCATCAATGTTATAAACATGTTGCGTTAGTTTCTTATTATGTTTATCATACAGGTTATAAGTATGTATTTATACTTGTTAAGTACTGCTCGATGTTTTAATACCAATTTGAAATCCGATTGAGTATGGTTACTTTTTCAAATGCATAAATGTTTTACAATTACCTGTAGTACTATTTTAATCATATGTACTAACTGTTTTATTTTCTTGATGATGAAGGGGTCCTATGGACACCCCGAGGCTTACTTGGCTAATTATCTAATGCTCTTGAAACTTATGTTGCAGATCGCAGGTAAGCGTGATACTTCTTTCCAAAGCATTAAAGATATATGTAAAAAGAACTAGATTCACGTTGTGTCCAAAGTTAAAAAATGGAGAATTTAGTTTGAGTAAGGGTAAGACCTACCGTGGCTGTGGTCATGCATTATACACATATGTCGTGACTATTTACTGATGTTCTTCTCTTGAGATTAGCTTCCTATTTAAACATCATGCTTATGCCATTTTATTTAAATTGTAATATGGTCTGTGGTTTTTTTTAAGTATTCAAGATCTCGACTGTAGCTTTTATAACTATGTGGATTCATCAACTTATGATAATTGATCTTTTGTGTACCACCAAACCCTAGCTCAAAGGTTTTATACTTTAAGGTATAACCTAAGGTTTAAGACTTTATGCATAACATAATATATGCTAGGTGTTATAACTTTTAAACACATATTCCTATATGCTAAAGTTATAGTTCTTATATCCATTCTACCTTATTCTAAAGGTATTATCCTATTTGCATATTATAACTACATGTTAGATATTATAACCCTAATGCGCATTTTATTAAATGCTAGGTATTAATACCTTTGTACGCATTATGGTTTTATGCAAAACCTGACTTATCAAAGACTCTACATAAAACACTTGTGTTAATGTTTATAATGCAATGATATAGTTTGACTCTTTTAAATGTTTACGTAAACACTATATACTATAGTTATATTGAATAGACATATGTAATGTTTAACCACGTTGAAGACCATATAAACCAAACCTCGGTGGATGATGCGTTGGAAGGCTCTTGTAAACTAGTAGCTATGGCATTCAAAGTTCATTAAATATGTTTTGATGGATTTCCTATTAGCAGCCCTCGTGGCATGGCGCCACATGAAGGTTTCTTGGTTGAAGTTATAAACCCTAAGTGCTCGTTGAACTACTCGCTCATCCATAACCTGGAGCATTTATTTTGCATTGAGAGAGGGTGGAGAGGATGAAAACCTATCGTTTTTCCAGGGTTTGTAATCCCTTATTTGTAGTTCCCCCTGGGGATTGGATCACATGACCTTGCTGCCTATATAATGGTCGTAGTATATTATAAGGATTTGCATTCTTTGCAGAGTTTACAGAGTTCGGTGATGAAACTGTGTGCCTCTAGGGTTTTATGTTGAAATTTTAAACGTTACAGGAGGGTTTGGGCATACTATGAGATACTCCTTATAGGTAATGTCATTGTCTCTTGTTTTTTGTTTCATTGATGGTTTTAACATTAATACAGTTTTATGTTTAAGTTGAACTACGTCCAAGGTTTAACCATATTGTAATGTTGTCCTGACAAGTCCTTCCTCGGCGTTGGTTTTTAAGTTTCGACAGACAAGGATGAGAACTTGAAAATCCCTTGTAATCCTCGGTGACTCCCTTGTGGGAATCCACATTACTCAGAAGATCTTTGGGTGAATATTTGGCACAATGTCGGTCTTTGTTGGTTTAACCGAGACTTCTGTTTCATTTTTACGTTTTAGTTTTTATAGTAGTTGTACTGTTTTTAAGCCGTGAGGCAAAATTTTGATAAAGGGAGGGTTGAACCCTCGACTTGTCCTTCGTTAGTTTCTCAACGCTTACTGTAATAATCTTTATGGATAAAGACCTGTGGTTTTATAAAATGAAAGCTTATTTTGGAAAATATTTCGATGTGTTTACTATCGTCATGTTTTAGGACACAGTTATGTTTATGATTAAACTAGATATAGAGAGGGTCGAACCCTCAACCTCAACTTGTAATGTCTTTTTATGTAATGTATTTATATAAATTTTAAAGGATAAAAGCATTATTCATATGAAGTTTGAAATGTTAACCTGAAAGAAAGCTCTCGACATTCGTTGTTATTTTGTAATGTGTTTTGAAAGGTCAAAATGTAAAGAGTTCCTTAAAACAATGTCGTATGGCTGGGTTATCGTGAATATTCAACATTCTTTAAGATCGTTTGTGGAAAAGACTTGAGGGTTTCAAACCCTGTGCCCGATACATAGTTAAGTTATAAAGGTAACTTGTAATAATATGGAATTTTTGACTGTGTGGATGAACCTTATGGGTGTCGAACCTTGGTCCTTTGTTTTAGTATATGGATGAAATGTTAACAGGTAATTCTAGGGATAGTTTATGTACAAGGTTTGAACCCTGATATGACTAATCTATTCTATTAAATTATCAAAGCTCATATAATTTGAATTATTGATTTTTATTTTGAAAGCTAGGTTAAGAGACAGTAAGCTTGATGAACTATGTGTAAATAATTTAAGATATACATTGATTCGGATATTTGGATGTTGCTGTTTACAAAATGAGTGGTATTTAAATTAATTTCTTTTTATGTATGTATAAGTTGTTTTGATTCTGAAAACAATGCATTACTTATTGTTAGAGATAGAGAAGGGAAAAATAATATGTTATAATGATAAGATCATGAAATGTATCCTCAGTATGAATGAAATATAAATTCTGTACTAAAAAGGTTTATTCAGATGCACATATCTTAGTACTTCTGTTACTAAGTTGAATGCAGAAATGCCTAAGTTTCCTATTTAAGTTATATAGTAATTATCTTGAATAAACAGTATATTTGTACTGAAAATAAAGTAGATTTATTTGTGGATTCAACACTTCTAATCTATTTACAGTACTAAAAAACAAATCTATTTTAATTCTATCTTCCCTGTACTAGAGTACGGCACTAAAAACAGTGTGTGGAAAAATACAGGGAAGCATTTTATTCTATCATTTATTAATTTACTTTTAACTATACATTTAGCCTTTTAACCTCACTAATATATGGATTTTCAGAGTAGATAAATGCAGAAGTAAAAAATCTATTTACAGTCTAGAACATCTAGGATGAAATAGAAAATTGATAACATAGATTCAATCATTTCCTTAGTAAACCCATTTGCAGAAAGCAGATAAGATAACACAATTAAAACCTGATAACTGTAGAGGAAACAAACAACCAAAGGAGCCCGTTCCACCCAACCTTCTCCTGAATACAACCAAGCTACTTGTCTTAGGACCCCAGAGCCTATTCACTGAACCACCAGGACGAAGATGTTGTGTGGAGGAAATGGAATAAATTCCTTCGCAACTCAATAGTAGCACTTGAGAATAGTACTTCTGCTTTTATCAATATTGAACTCAACAATGTGGTTGCACTAGTTCAGAATGTAGTCTTAGTTAAGTCTATCGCTTCTAACCTTCCCCTCATGGAATCTCTTGTGCTCTCTTGTCTTTCCAATTCAGAAATTATCACAAGGTAAGAATGAACAGCCTCATGTTGAATTCGATGGGTAGATAAGCATGCCTAGGTCTTTTGGTGAGTTGCTTTTAGTAAATGAGCCACCTTCTCAGTTCTAATTTCTTGGGGAACATGACCATAAGAATAGGGAAGTTTCCCCCTGCAATGGTTAGAAGTGAGTTGAGGATGCTTCCAAGTGTCAGTTTTCTCTCCACCTCAGTCCATTCCTCTTAGTGGGTCAGTGAAAACTCATTCAACAGTCTCCTTTGGGTATTTGTCTCCCCTTTTATTTATTAATAATGAAATATCTAGAGTAATTAATTACAGTCATCCTTGACCCCACTTGGTCAATAACATAAAAAATTACAATAAAATAAAACATAATGTTTTTTTGACAACATAAAATGTTCAGAATTTCAGTATGTGACATGCAGGTGGCAACTTCCCTACATTTATGGTCATGTTACCCAAGGAAGTGGAACAGAGCAGGTGGCTCAATAATTGCAAAAAAACTGACCAAAGACCTAGGGAATCTATTACACCCATCGAATTTGGGCAGGAGGCTAATAAAGTTTTACTTGGTGAAAATTATGAACACAGAAAAAAAGAGGAATGCACACGAGATTCGGTGAGGGGAGAGCTAAAGTGATTGATGGAATTAAGTCTATTAATCTGAGTTATTACTGCTTAATGCAGAACTCAATATTGTTGAAAGGCAGAAGTCTCATCATTGAGTATTGTCAACATCACTGCTGAGTTGTAGAGGATAACATTTGCCTCCACACAACATCTTCATCCTAGTGGTTCAGTGAACAGGCTCGGGGGTCCTAAGGCAAGTGACTTGGCTGTCTTTAGGAGAATGTTGGGTGGAACGGGCTCCCTTGGGTGTTTGTTTCCCTCTTCAGTTATCAAGTTCTTATTGTCTTATTGTTTTATTTGTATTGTTTATCTATTTCTGAAAATGTTTAAATGTATCATGAATTCCATATTTGTTTCAGTTAGTATAGAAGATAATTATCCATCTGATTTTGTATTGTGATTGAAGGAATATATTAGAAATGTAGTATGATTGAATAAAATACTTCTTTGTATTTTTCCCCACGTATTTGAGTGCCATACTCTAGTATAGAGAAGTTAAATTATAAATAGATCAGAATGATTGATTATCATAGATAGAAGTTGTTTTGTAAATATCTGTATTAGTATAATTATTCTATTTTAAATATAGTGAAATATTACTTTTATAAAAACATGACCCTAACTAGAAAACCCTAGATTTTATATTAAGGGCTTATCCACCGACTTGTAAATGCAAATATACATCTGTATAATTTTATATAGGAACAAAGTTGTACTTAAAACCGATCATGTCTTAATACAATACCTTGATTTAAACCTTAAACTTTTAAACATTACAAGGTAGGTTAAATTTCATGAATTATCTCACATATAGAATAAAATTTATATAGCATCTCATTGTTTTATATAGAAGTGACATTCTTCAAATCGAGCTTATTATCAGAACAGATCTAGGATACATATTAATAGTAATGCCTCTTTTCATAATATAGATACTATACAGTAGTAATGCAAGTACCATTAGCAAAATATCATATAAATGGAAAATGAAAACCCTATCGAATCCAATTCTTAGTATGTACAGAGTTTATCTCAATCCCTAGAAGTATTGTCTTTCCTAATACATGATAATATATAAACCTAACCAAATCGAAAACCTTAGTTCTGGAAATTTAATATACAAATACCATTTGCAACAATTGAAATATATCACGAGTCAAACCCTGTACTCAATAACCAGTCATAAGACTATAGGGTTTTATGCACAAGTTCCAGAACTAAAACAGGATACGATTCACAACATAGTATTAAGCTAAACCATATGACAAGATACTTTCTGGTTTGGGATATCCATACAAACAGAGGACAAGGGTTAGAGTCTCAACTCACCCAATCCTACACCTTAGAATTATAAATTCTCAAAATTAAATCTTATTTTGTAAATAAGTTTAACGTTCAAAACCCATAGCATTTCACAACTAAACCATCAACATTATAAAGTTCAGGGTTAGGGTTTCAACCCTGTAACATGTTCATTGCTGGAAAAGTATTTACCAACAGAAAAACAACACCATCGAATATTCGTTCAAAAAGTACGAGTAGGCCGAGAGCACTCCTCTTAAACATTGGAACGATTTACACATTAAAAACCACGCTCCATCTTTATTAATCCATGAAATTATTTACAGCACAACAATACTATTCGGGTCACCAAATGGTACCCAATAAAATTAAATAATGATAGCCTTAGTAATTCGAAACCCAACGCTCGCTAAATCAGAAGCACCAGTTTACATCACCGTATCACTCTTCCAAAAGTCGAAGCAAAGTAAATCTTAAACCATAACAATAATCTTAACAGGGGTATCCATCTCTTGAGAAGGCCCAAGGCTTACCAAGGTGGCTGCTGTTGAGCAAAGCTTCCTAGCCAAACCTTTAAACGATTGGAGATTCACGAGGTGAACCCTGCCAAAAATAGTAAGTAACTAGATTAATATTACGTAGCAGTAACTCGTAATCATATTTTAGAATGAATTAAAAACACAGCAAGGTTTGAATCCCATTACCTTCAGGGTTTGGAACACAGAGTCGAACGCCAGTTATTGACGCGACCTGGAAACATAAAGACCCACAACCTCAATTTCGAAGACCAACAGCCTTAGCAAGGTGGAGAAGTAACCCTTACTTTTTTTGTCAAACAATTATGCTAGTAGTTTAGTATCAGGTTCATCGTGGAGGTCGAGAAGAGCAGGACTCCCTAGCCTTTGAAAAACAATAACCAAACTGCCAAGCCCAAAACCCTCATCCATAGTATTAGGGTTTGCCATAAGTGTGGAGTCCCGTGCCCAAGGAAATCACATGGCCTCATAAATGTGCCAGCTATCCAACATTTCAGAATGTTATCGAAACCCACTATTTCCATAGGTTTTCCATGTAGTATTAGTATGGTAATATTACTACATGCGCCACCCTTAGCATATAGTTTGGTTAAGGTAATACTCCAGTAACCCATAGCTTAGGATAAGCATGCTCCAACACCTTTGTAACGTGCGCTAGGGTGATGAAGACCCTAAATAATACCTTAAAAAATTATTGTGTATATATATATCAAATTAAGATATAAGTTATACAAATCCCCAGGCTAACCATGGGCGTGTAATCCAGTCCTTAGTGAAGGATGGAATCTTACCTATAACAAGGTACATGAATAGGGTTTATTATCATAAATCTAAGTAAGCACCGGGAACTTCACAAGGATCCCTTCATAAAAGAAGTTAAACATTCAGTACGTGTACGTTAAATATAACCATAATTACAACCAGAAAGATTGTAATAAAGTATCATATAATGCAAAGGTATCAAGATGAACAAATGATCATTGAAAACAAAGATGATTCAGAAAAAACGCAAGTAATCACATAGTTTTTGCATAACTATTGTAATAGGAGTATTTACCATTTATCATCTCAGAAACTCAATCATGTATTTGAAAATATTAATCAGATTGTAAACTTAATGCTAGTCACAAGTAGTCACATAAATAGGTAGACAGAAAATCATAAATTGGCATTAAGGCCCCTTGTTCAAATTACAATAGTTCGTAATTGTCGCCGCCAGAAAACGAGTTTAAAACATTGTTAGAAAATATCATACGTAATCGTAACCTCTGCACTATAATTACAGTATTATATGCTATATATAAAATTTTAATTTTTATGAATTTTTAGGGATATTACACCTGTATCTCTAGATTCTACATAATATATATTCCTTTTGTTTTGGATAAATGCATTAAAACCCAGATCGAATAGATCTCTACCCCTAGGCTCAGTGCAATGTGCTTATTACTCTCTGTTTGGTTGAAATTCCTTCATGCTCAGGTCGTGGATCCTTACCATTGATTTCCATTAACAAAGTTTTTTATCCATGTCAGTAGTTTTGAAATTGAATCATTGTACTAGCTAAAACGCTCGATTCGTGGATCCTCATCTCAGAACTTCACTAAAATGTTGTAATCGGCCTCTACCATTAAACTTGTAGTTGAATCCCTGTATTGGCTAATACTAGATCTATTTCCAAGCTTTACCAAAGCCACACGACCTTTGTTCTGATTTGTATTCTTTATATCTTTGTTTTTTTTTAAAACCACGAATGTAGATCAACAGATTCTAGATCCATTTCTAGGCTTACCAATGTCACATGACTTTTATTCTGTCTTTAATCATTAGATCTATGTTTTTTACTATTGGGCGTGAATCATGGGTAGCGGAATCCATCTTGAGGATTTATACATGCAATTCTCTTTGAGTACCTTTGTTCTGGTTATCTCATAGCTTCATGCCTGTTCAGGTATCTCACCTCACTTATTGGTTTATTCGTCGATAGGCGCTACAATGAAAATTTGTATATGGAGGGCGATCGCAACTTTTAATGATGGATTAAGGATGGGCGGCTGTGATTAATTAGATGAGCATATTATTTGTCTAGCACATGTATCCAACGATAAAGATTTAGGGTTTGCTAAAAGGTCACCCAAAAGTTCTATCGGATTAGCACTAATGAGCGATTTCCTTTGTTTAATCGAAAGGTTTATCCTCGGAGAACGAAAGGTTGCAAATCCTTCCACGCCGGAGTTCGTTTGCTTAAAAGAAACGTGAACCGTTTCTGAATCGCCAACCATCCCCATTCGTAATTGTTTCATTGAAGGTGGCATCGATTTCATATGCGGCAATGGAAAATTTGTCCATGAGGTAGTCAAATACAAACGAGCAACAACATTTTGTTTCAGAGTTGGGACCTCATTAACAATAGAGTTTTTGGGTTTGCTCATTGTAGAACTGCAAACTACATGCCATCCCTATAGATAATGGCGCATTTATAGCACAGAAAAGGTCCTCAATTAATCTTGCAACTGTAGGCAATTTCAATTAGATTATCTTAGATTATTTCATTACTGTTTGGTATACATACATTAACTCTCATGTTCTGTCTATTCTTCCTATAGGCTTGATAAAGTTGATGTTATAATCCGATTAAAGCCTTTATTTAAGGGTGATTCCATGAAGATGGGTAACTCTTTTTGGCCAAATATGATGGTGAAAAACAGAAATTTTACCCATGTATTGAATTGAATCCCTCGAAACTCATACTTGCCACATGAATTTTGACATGCGGTTGAAAATCGAAATGTAGAGAATTATGTTCGCTTTCCAATGATATTTTTCCCAAAATATACCAATGTCATATATCATGTCGAATTTTCATTTAATGAAACGTGTGTACTTAAAAATTTGAAGAGCAATCAACATGTAGTTTGTGTACCTGCACAATAATTTAATGTTAAAGTAATAATTTAAAAAAATGAAATATGTGAACATGATCTAGACAGAATGCACTAGGGCTTATATATTTTTCTTTTAATTTTTCTCGAAAAAATATATTTATTATTATTTTTCGAAAATGACCATTGAATATTTAAGTCGCATTTTGCACACATGTGTGTGCGTGCATGAAATCTTTTGATTTTTTATATAATTTGAAAAACTAAAAATACCTTTTTAAAAAGGACGCGTTTATCTAGGGCTTGCGTATTTTTTCAAATTTTTTGGATGTGTATTTCAAATTTTGTGGATTTATCTTTGAGCTCAATCGAAGTTGTCGACAGGGGTTTTTAGGGCAAGTTTTAGTAGAAATTTAAAAACAAAAGACATAAAGATAAAAATTCATAAATTTTATATATCTTGATAGAGGATTCCTTGACGAATCCAATGGTATCAAGTCTGCTCATTAATAAGCATTTAATGACATGGTTTAACTCTCTGGAAAGAAGCCAAAACTTTCATTCTGTAGTGAAAAGGGCTCTCGGCTTGTTTTTTAAGTCCTCGATCGAGCTAAATACCTGGATCGAGGGTTTAACAACACCTAGGTCGAGGGTTTAACAAGACCTATTTTAAAACCCTTGATCGAGGGCCTAAAATGAGCCTTTTTATGTTTTTCAAAAGCTAGATCGAGCTTTTGCGAGCTTTTCAAAAGCTCGATCGAGGGTTTTAAAAGCTAGATCGAGCTCTTGTTTCAACCCTGGATTGAAATCTTTTAAAACCCTTGATCAACGTATTTTAAAACCCTTGATCGAGCTTTTAAAACCTCGATCGAGAGCTTGAAAATACCTCGATCGAGGGTTCGAAAAACAATTTTTTTAGCTTCCATCCCCCAAAAATGGTGAACCACCTTAGTGGAATCACCCTTAAGTGGTATCGCAAATAGCAGAACATCAATGAGCATATAACCAAATTACTCTCTTATTTTTGGAGCAAGCAGGTCAGGCCCAAAGGTCTGTACATCTTTTTATAAAGATTGTTATCATCTATCAATACTTTTTTTTCTCTCTTCTCAATTAACTCTCATATTCTGTCTATTCTTCCTGCAGCCTTGATATAGTTGATGTTATAATCCGATTAAAGCCTTTATTTAAGCGGCATTGCAGATCGCAGAACATCAATGAGCAGATCGCATAACATCGGAATAACCAAATAACTCTCTTATTGCTGGAGCGAGCAGATCCAGGCCCAAAGGTCTGTACATCATTTTATTTCAGCCTTTATTTAAGGTCTGAGCAGATCGCAGAACATCAATGTGAGCAAATCGCAGAACATCAGAGAAACCAAATTAATCTCTTATTGTTGGAGCCAGCAGATCCAGGCCCAAAGGTCTGTACATCTTTTTATAAAGATTGTTATCATCTATCAATACTTTTTTTTCTCTGTTCTTAATTAACTCTCATATTCTATCTATTCTTCCTGCATGCTTGATACAGTTGATGTTATAATCCGATTAAATCCTTTATTTAAGCGGCATAATTTTCTCATTTTCGGTTTGAATAATTTTCTCTCCAAAGATTATCAAATTTCATTTCCTTTCCAGGATGACCCAACAAGGTTGTACCACGAAATATGATAATAAGTTGATGGTAATGCAGATCACATATTAATGGAGTGTAATTTTTGTTGTGACTTCCAAGCAAGCCTAAGAAGCACAAGTTGATTCAGTCTAAGAAGCAAGAATAGGTTAACGTTGATAATACCTTACTCATGGTATTGGGAACCGGCCTCTCAAAAGCTAATCGGAAAGGTAAACTAGGAATTGGGATTCATATTATGGGGATGGGAATTCATGGTATTGGCGTTTACAATATGCTATTCCATATGGTTATATATAAAAACGAGAAGAGTTATCCTTAAAACTGAATGAAGATATCTTATTCCATATCGTTCAATGGAGCCTGTGTGGTGATTCAATCAAAATTTAATACTAAAACAAAGGAGACAGAAGAATGTTCAATTATTTCCTGCTTGATCTTGTTGGGTTCTATAGATGGCGTTTCTATTACAACTTCTGAAGGTCTGGGGAATTGCAGGGATGGATATCATTCCATTCACAAAAGAATAGTAGGTTTTCATGCATCATAACCATAAATATCAAAAGATACAGTGATCCAACCACCTTGATGAGTTCCAAAAACTGACATATATGCTCAATAAGGCCATTCAGATTGACATTTTTTCTACCAGTCGTTTGTATGTTGCTAGGATTCGATCTGGGACTCCGTTTAAATGTTGGAAAAGCACTTCCCTTGAAAACTTAGTGCAAGTTGAGTGGCATTGGGATTGTATGTATTAAAAAAAAAACGAAATACAAAATTAATTTTATTTGAATCGGGTTGTGTGCCTCTATAATATAATATAGACTCCATTATACGTTTGAAGTTATATATAATTGATTTCCAACATGTTAATTTTGAAAATTAATATAGTAAAAGATGTTTAAAAAATTATTGCTGTAAAATATAAGAACGTATGACCTATTTGTTTTCAAAATAAATATAAATCCATTGATATGATTTAACAAACTAAAATTTTAACAATCCATTTTTAATGGTTTTAAAATCAAGTTTTTAGATTAATCACCTTCTATTCCTTACATCAAAATAAACTATATAGTTAATTGAGATTTTATGAGTAAAATGTCTTACATTATTATTAAATATTCCATAGAAAAATAATATAATTAATTGAGATTTTCTGAGTAAAATGTTTTGCATTATTATTAAATATTCAATAGAAGAAGTGTGGCAACATCCATTTTGAAAAATAGATTTTGCCACACTTTTAATTAATATTATATTCTGCAATCCAAATACATAGCAACTAAAGCATTTGGATGGAAAACATATTAATGAATGGTGTATCCTTAGTTCAATTGCCAATGCCCGGAAGGAATCCATAACGGCTTGATCTGAATCCATAATGATTAGACAACATTTCAAGCTGGGGGTTGAATAGTTTGACAATGGAGTTGGCTGAAAATTTATGAAAAGGTTTAAAATTGTTTTTCTGAGTGAAACAATTAAGCAAAATAATCGATCTATTTATTATAAATAATTTATAATGAATTGTGGTAGGTTCTTGCTTTTTTTTATAATGTACTATTATTGTTACTTAGTTTTTATTTATAATTTTAAAATTAAATTATTTTTATTAAAATTTAGATAATGAAAATTAAAATATTATTAATACTTCAAAATACAATACATAATACATTATGTTTCAAGTAAGGGTTGGTATTATATATTAAGATATAGAAGATACTTTGTATTTAATGAACCCATGTTTTTAACGCAATGGAAGGTACCTTTCCATTGAAGTAGGATGATATTTTGTTATATATATATATATATATATATAAATAATTAAAAATATACTTTAAAAAAAAATTATAAATACTTGTAAATTAAAAAAATAAAAAGTTTAATTATGATAATTATGAAATTGAAAGAACAATTATGTAGATATAGAAAAGTATAAACTTTGATTGGAATCTTATAATTCTAATACTATATTATTTATTTGAATATTTAAAATTCATATGGAATTGAAATAAACAATTATATAGTTATAGACCATGTTTAAATATTGAATTGAAATGAGAATGAATGTAACTAAGAAATTAAGATTCATTTTGATATGTTTTGTTTTGCACATTTATAATAGGTTATTGTTTATTTTGAATAAATAAAATTAATAATTTTAAAGCATAGTCTTATGTATTTTTATTATAAACTAAAGTAGGTCAAATTCAACCATGCCCAAATAATCAAAGTCATCTAAAGGAAACCATGCCCAAATAACCATAGTCAAACAACCAAATTCAACCATGCCCAAACAACCAAATCCAACCATGTAGAAACAAACAAAGTCAACCAAAGTAAACAATGTAAACATGGTCAACCAATAAATGTAGACCAAAGTCAACTAAACAATTTAAACATGGTTATCCAAACAATGCTAACAATTTAAGCAAAGTAAACCAAAGTCAACCATGCCCAAACAACCAAAGTTATTGAAAGTCAACCAAAACAACCAAGGTCAATTGTGTTAAATGTGGTAAAAATTGATATTCAACCATGCCTAAAAACTCGTAAACCATAGTTTGCTATTGTCAAACTTCGTTTAAAGTCATCACTAATTCAACATTTGCTCATCAAATCCATAAAGATGATAGATAAAATCCAAATCCGTATAACATTAACATTAATGTTAATGCATTATTAATATTAATATTAGAAAAAATTACCATAAAGATATCTATATTTACTTTCAAACAAAACCTTATAAAATTATTAACTCTTATATAACTTTGACATAATATTGAAAGATTATTTCTACATAATTACTTATTAAATGTTTTATTTCTACATTATTGCTTCTTAATTGTGCTTATAATTATGGTTAATTGTGGTTATATGGCACATGTGTGAATAACATTAATAATATTAATAACATTAATATTAACTCTAATGTTATGAGCAATATAGTCAATGTTATTGCTAACATTAATAATATTATTAATGCTAATAATATTAATAACAAGTTTGATACTGTCAGCTTTCCAACGATTGCATCGCACCAGCACCACATTTCTATTTGGAAGCTCTAGAATTATTGCAGTACTTGGTACGCCACTTTTTAATTATTTCTTGGGCTAAACTATATCCTTAAATTAAATGGCTTTGATCCTTCGTATATCTCTATGTCCTCCATCTTGTTTATTTGTATCATGGCATCTCTTGTTTTTAATGGCTTTGAAGACAACATACAAAGTCTTATGTAATTGCACACAGCCTCCAAAAACAAGTTTATTTTTTTATTTTATTTTTTATTTAACAAAAGTCACATCCCAGCTGTCAAATCAGACCTCAAAACTAATTAAAAAATAGAAATTATGGCTTTCCTCCAATCAAAAATTAAAAATTTGTATTTCCAAAATTTAAAAATTACTTTTTACTTTTTAAAATATTTAGTTTAATATTCTATTTTTTATAAAACATTTGAAGAAAAAATATTTTGCAAAATGCATATTAACTGAAAAGTCAACTGAAATTGAGTGCAAAGCCATTGCTATATACTATGCCTTCGACACGTATAATAACACTAATAACATTATTATTAACATTAATGTTAAGAACATTGAAGTATATAATTTATACTATCATTAATATAATTAATATTAATAATTATATTAATAGCATGATTACCATGAAGAATAATAATATAAACCAAAAGACAAAAATCAAAGTCAACAAAAGTAACCAAAGTGGTTCATGGTCAACCATAGTAAACCATGGACAACTATGGCCAAAGTCAACCATGGTCATCTAAAGTTTGTTATGGTTAAGAAAAGTCAACTTGGTCAACCAAATTTAAGCATAGTCAAACATCATCAATAACAGTCAACCCAGGTAAACAAAAAGTCAATCATGGTCAACCATAATCAACTATAGTAAACCAAATCCAACCAAAAGTCAATCATGGTCAACCATAATCAACTACAGTAAACCATAGTGAGCCTAATCTAACCAAAAGTGAGCAATGGCCATCGATAGTCCACCATGGTCATCGAAAGTCCACCATGGTCAACTAAATTCCACCATGGTCAACCAAAGTTAACCAAAGTCAACCATGGTAATGGTAAACAAAATGTTAACCATGGTCAACCAAATTTAGCTATGGTCAACCACAATCAATCATGGTCGACCATAGTCACCCATGTTCAACCATAGTCACCCATGCTTAACCATTAGTTAAACAAAGTCAACAAAAAGTCAACCATGGCCAACCAAAGTCAAACATGGTCAACCATAGTCAACCAACAAATTCAACCAAAAGTCAACAAAAGTCATCCATGGTTAACGAAAGTCAACCGCAGTCAACTAAAGTCGACCAAATCCAACTATGCTTAACCAAATTCAACCATTGTCTACCAAAGTAAACCATGGTCAACCTTACTCAATAAAAGATAACCATAGTCAACTAGGAAGTCAATTAGGAAGTCAACTAGGAAGTCAATTCCACCAAAGTCAACCATAATCGACCAAATTAAACTATAGTCAACTGAACTCAACCATAGTTAACCATGGTTTATTAAAGTCAACCATAGTTAATAGTAGTTAGCCGTTGTCAACCATGGTCAATCAAAGTCAACTAAAAGTCATCCCAAGTCAACCAAATTCAACCATGGTAAACAAAAGTCAACCAAATTCATCCATGGTCGACCATAGTCAAATAAAAGTCAACCATGGTCAACCAAAGTCAACCATAGTGAGCCATGGTCAACCAAAGTCATTCATCATAAGCTAAAATCAACCATATTAATCCAAAGACAACCATGTTCAACTACGAAGTCAACCAATCCACCAAAGTCAACCATTGTCACTAATATTGAACCATGATTAACCAAAGTTAACCATGGTAACCACCAATCAACCATAGTAAACCAAAGTCAACCATGGTAATCCAAAGTCAACCATGGTCAACCAAAGGTAACCATGGTCAACCATAGTGAACCATAATCAACCAAAGTCAACCATACTCAACCAAAGGCGACCATGGTCAACTAAAGTCGACCATAGTCAATCACGTTCAACCAATGTGAACCATAGTCAACCATAATCAACCATGGTTGACCATAGTCCACCAAATTCGACCATGTTCAACCAAAGTTGACCATGTTCAACTAAAGTCAACCAATGTGAACCATGGTCAATCATAGTCAACCAAAGATAACCATACTTAAACATGGAAAACGAAAGTCAACCATGGTCAACCAAAATTCAACCAAAGACAACCATGGACAACCAAAGTCAACCATGGTCGATCAAAGTCAACCATAGTCACCAATGGTCAACCAAATTCAAATATTCAATCATGGATAACCAAAGTCAGCCATGGTTGACTATGATCAACCAACGTCAACCATAGTAAATGATGGTCAACCAAAGTCAACCATGGTCAACTAGAGTTGACCATGTTTTGCAATAGTCAACCAAATGCAACAATGATTAGCCATTGGACACTGCAATTAAATGAGGGAATCTCCTTGACACTCTGAGATATTTGTAATAGAGAACAAAAGGAATGAATATTAGGTAGTATGGATGGACATTGGGGCTCTAGCCACCCTTCATGATAGTTGAATTGGATATTAGAGAAAGAAAAGGAATCTCTCACCCTTCACCAATGTTCCCATTCTCATTGCTCTTGGGTATGATACATTTAAAAAACATCTCACATGGCACTTTGGAAACAAAACTAAAGTTGCAAATAACTTTTTTCCACCTTAAATAATGATATCACAAGCTTGTAGCCACAACAGAATCCTATGTTTGAAAGAAGAACTGAAAACTCACAAAATGGGAACTGAAAAAAAATGGTTATGCACGATATAACTTTTTAATTTAATGTATTTTTTTTTCTTTCTAAATAATATTTTTATTAATTTTTTAATTTAGTTATTTCTTCGGTGGGTTGGGTGTCCACTAGCAACAATCACATTTTTAAATGTGGTTGATATGTACGGATCTACGAATAACAACCAGTTTTAAATATATGGTAATGGGTGATATACAAGGATTGGTGAATATCAACCGCATTTAAAAATGTAGTTGTTACTAGTTGATTACCATCAAATTATTTTATATGGATATATGAAGCAGTGGCTCGCTTAGAACTCCTACATGTGTGAGATCATCACGATCTCTGCGATGCACATAACCTCGAGGCTTTCTGAGTCTCTACCTCTATTTCGCCTTATCCTGCAAACAACCAGTAATAACTCTGTTCTGACTGTGTCACCTTATTTCCATTGTTGAACTATCTTAACTTCAGTTAGTCGACTTCCAGTAGTGGTGGATGGAAATGAACTCGGACCCATGATTTGCGCGTTTGTAGTATCACGCCTCCTTGCATTTCGGCGTTAATGGAGGGGGCATGACCTGGACCGGGTCGACTCATGGTCAATGCTCGGTGACACATGGACGCGAGCTCATGTAGCTGCCGAGTGGAGTAGGATGTATATTCTTCACTATGTTAATTTTATTACGCCGATAGGCGTTTTCTTTTAACTTTTTGGGGTGGGTGTTAGGTGGGTGATTTATTAATATTTTAATAATGGATTGTTAGATTTAATTGATCCCAAAATATGCTTCGTCTTACGCCAAAATCAAGCTTCCAGATTTAATGACTTAACTTGGATGCATGTTTAAATAGAACCGTCACCAATAATTAATATAAAAAATTAAATTTATTCAAACGGCAATGATGTGTAGTTGTTTAATTGGTTGTTTTCTGTGCTATGAGATATGGGCTATTGTATGCATTGTAACCGATGGAAGATTGAAACGTTTGGGTATCGTCCGCTCAGGCTCCACTCCCCCTTTAAAGATCCGCTGCGCATGAGAACGGTTTCTGTTTTGCATGATAATAATAATTTTATCATTTTATGTTTCGATTGAATTTGATGAAGCCATAACAGAAATCACTCGCTGCAAGAAAATGATGGCCGGTGCCCTTTTGCCAAAGAACCCCCTTTTCTCTTGTATAATGGTCGTTGCTCTAACTTCCAGGATCGATAGTCCGTTTCTTCAATTTGTCTTGCACGGCTCTGCTCTCATATATTTATGTTTCTGTATTTGCTTTGCAGAAGAAGGATGATCAGTGAGCGTTGCGATGGCAAAAAACAACAGTCAACGTCGATGACCACATATTTATTCCAGAGTTTCCCCTGGCCAGGAATCATGCGACGCCTGGGTGGACGAATATATCTCTAAATTGGCCCTCAGATCTCTCGATCAATCTCGACCTCTGTGGGAATTCCACCTTTTGAGTACTTACAGCTACAGCTCTCTTTGGTATGCTCTTCCAGACAGTCAATGATGTGATAACGGCAGTAATTTTCTATGGCATGCAACGCTATTTGCAGATTCAGCTGTCAGCTGGTAATAATTTTCATTACTGTACTTTTGTCACTCTTATTACTTCACAGTTTAGAACAATAATTCGTTCAGACTGAACTTTTCAATACTCTTTGGGTACTGCAGTGGGAGAACGAAGCTTGCAAGATGCATATGAAAAGAGATCTGAGCCTCCGAAGGACACTGTTATTAATCAAATGAAGAAATCAAGAATCACAGCATTATGTTTGTTAAACACTAGAGTCTTGGTTGGAATACAGGTTATGCAATAAACAATTGACACATAGATTTTTCAAGTGCGTTTATTCATTAGATGTAAGAGTTTTTGTGTGTTGATAAGACGAGAATACTTTGAAAGATCTGTTGACAGCGTAAATTTGTGCAGAACATAGATGAAATGTTGAAACCAAAATCTGAAGCGCCTTGGGGAAATCACTTTGGTTTCTTGCATGTGCGGGTACCTATAATGGGAAAAGTGGAGAACCCTCTGGAGTTTGTGAGAAAGCCAAAGCGTACCATAGATAGACATAAAATGTCTTTACTGGTCTTCATCAATGCCAGAATTATCAGATGTTTAGCCAGGTTAAAAGGACCACAGGTATGTTTCAACTTTCATTTAAAAAAAACAAACCATTTTTAGTTGTACTGCATTAAAATTAAATCGTTAATTCTTAATTAATCTCATCTATGATATAACCCAGGCCACGTCTAAATCTTTATACAATACTATTGTCAATACAACAATGGTAATATCAAATATGATTGGCCCAATGGAAAAGATTGCAATAGATAGGAATGCAATAAAAGGCTTTTCCTTCTTTATATACGGTGCACCTATGGTGAGTAAATAGACTATCGAGTTATTTTCAACCTTTTTAACTTATTTGCAATAAATCAACGCAATAAATAAATTTACAATATGGTGTTTGAATTTCAAATCTTTCAAAATTTATTTGATTGATATCGTGGAATTTAACCAGAAAATTTTTCATGCAGTCTCTCTTTGTGTCGATTCTGAGTTATATGGGCACTGTCAAACTCCAAGTGGCGGGTTCAAAAGCTTATGTCGATGCAAATATGCTATCCAAGTGTTTCATGGAGGCATTTGAGGGGATAAAAAAAGCTTCCATCCATCGACGTTTTGTGAAAGGGAAAATTTACTAAACATATGAGAACGCTGAATATTTTCTTTCTTAATGGCTTCCTCCCTGCGGGATTGATCATCTTTGCATTGAGAAAAGGATTTTCCAATGTATTCCTAAGTGTTTGATCACTTTGCACTGAGCATAGCAATAAAGGTATTAATTGTTGTGTCATACATACATTGAAGTTGGATCTGATGCAGAGGGTTCATATTGCAAGGTGGAAACAGGTGCCAAAGATTGTGATGTATGAAGGCGACCGAGCTGCTCCTAATATAGGTGCCATATGTGGTTTGATAATATTACTTTGTGAGAGAGATCTCGGTCGCTTATTTAGATAGAAATTCAGGTTTAACAAAGTAGGTTAAACCTCTGCAAACATTGGGCAACAGAGATTAAGAAGGAACCTCTATAGTTGTTTGATAGATAGACTTCTAAATCTCTGCTCAAGACATGGAAGGGATGCGACCTCTGCATCTGTTTGTTGATAGAATTTTTTTTATATAACCTCTGCAGGATTTCACCTAGGTTACATTTTTATGATTTATATAACACTGCATGTTATTTTTATCCAGGTTCGTGCAACCTATTTTATCTGAAGACGTCGTTCGGGTGCCAGATTTAGCTCTAATTCGGAAGTGTCTAGATGCATGACTCTTGGCTATTTCTTGCATTGCTGTAGAAGGACTCTTCTCTATGAAAATCTCTGATATTGTTTCTGTTAACAAATTGCCTGCGTCATGTCATTACAGCGAAGCCGCGGGCGCCATTGATGTGTCGCCCTCATCGAACAACACCCTGTATTCCAACGCGATCAACGAAGAGAGCGGATACCTGCAGAGGAATTGAAGAACAACAGAGTTTGGAAACGATACTCAGCGATGTAGAAGAAGAGTCCGGTGGCAAGATAAAGAAGATCGGACTGTCCATGGAACAATGTTCTCTTTTAGAAGAAAGCTTCAGCAATAACAAGTCCCCAGAACTTGTAAGTCTATTCATGTTATTTACTTACTACTCAGTCCCTCGCTTGATTGTGATTCCCCCGTCCGTTTTCTGATCATGATTTGGGCGGTTTGTAACAACTTGTTCTTTTTTCTTCTGCAGAAGCAAAGGCATGCCTTGGCCACGCAGATGAATAGACAAGCAAGGTTAGCCCATACTTTTATTCATTCATTGTAATGTTGTAGATCTAGACGTCCAAATAATTTGAAATACCTTTTTTCTCCAGCAGACTGGTATCTAATTTAATTTCAAGCCTAATTTAGGTTCGTTAGCCTAATTGGCGTCTGGTTTCACCGTGTGCCCTTCCTGTGAAAAAGTTGCAGCAGCCTACAACACTGCTGCTTTCACTTTAGAGAAAATGAAATCAATCTTTACAGGAGGCGTTTCCAGGAAATAAATTGTTGGGTATAGATCAATGCATTTTTCTACCCAATTAATATGGATCCACATCATTTGTAAAATGTTATAACACTGTTTGAGTGCTACCCTGTTAAAACGTTCGAACACTTTCTCAATGTTAGGGTTTCTGAAAACTCTTACGGGTTCTTCTCCTTATTCATCCTTTAGTTGAACCGAAAGGGTAGGCCCGATTAAAAGATTTAAGGGGAATTACTAATATTTGTCTGTTCTTGGAACCCTAGCTCATTTTGTCATTTTTCACATGAGGAAGATGTTCTTGGTTTAAATATGTGTTTTAAGTGCCTTTTACTCGCATTTTGTAAACAAAGAGAACCCTAATGACTCCATCCTAACTCGATCGTTGTTAAGGGATTTCGCCTGAAATAATGAAAAATACATTCTGGGTTTGAAATCCTTGTTGCATGAACATGGTGTAGCGTTATCTTATTTATGTTGTCTCTTTTTGTATTATACCATTGGAGTTTGGTATTAGTAATAAATTATTACTTAATCTTCGACCTCGAGTCGTGTGGATGTCTTCAATATCATCTTGCTATAAATACTAATGCACAGAGTTGGTGAATCCCAAGATTCGACCCTTGCATTCATGGACTTAATTTTATAAGTACATATATATTGTTTTATGATTTATCTGAAGAGGGATATAGCCCGTGTCGACTCCAGTCTGGTCGTATTCTGAATGCATTAACATTGGTATATTTTTATGAAACATATAAATACTATATTTCTGAACTATTGATTACTTTTAAACCATTCAGCATGTTATAGTTTGAATACATTTGAATACATTTCATACCTGCATTCGTATTTATACAGAAATGATGTCAGCATAACTATATGCCTCTCGGGATGTTTGTCGATATATATACAATGACTCTATGTTTAGTTCTCATATTTTATTTTGTGAATAAATATTGAAGTGGATGCCGAACCCTATCAAAGTTTGATCTATGGCTTGAATGAATATATATTGATGTTGTTCATTACAATGTATAGTTATATTTTTATTGTGATGATAGGGTAGCCTAACAATCTCAACCCTGGGTTGATTTATGTTATATCCTTCCATTACATAAATTTCGTTTCTACCCATGGTTTAAGGGAAAGCCTATGGTTTCTACCCATTAACACATTGTGCAGGTAAGTTACTTTTAATTAACCACTATATATATACATGTATAGAAATCTATAATCAATTTATGATTATCGATGTCACGATATAAATCCTTCCCCAATTTATATGGTTTAAATTGTTTATGTATGTAATATTAATCTACACCAAGCAAGAATTTGTAATATTTGAATATTTCATAAGTATAAAATATACCGTAATTTCACATCCCCAAATTCATGAAACGAGAATTTGTAATATTTGAATATTCCATAAGTATAAAATATACCGTAATTTCACATCCCCAAATTCATAATAATTCATGGTATATTAATTATTATGTTTTTAAAATTATTAAATGTAAAATATTTTTAATATGTATAGTAAAGTTTATAGTTAATATATTTTAAGTAATTTTAATCATAAAATTGAATATATATATATATAAAGTAAAAAGTAATAATAATGATAATAATAATTATTATTATATTAACATTAATAATATTATTAATATTATAATTAATAATAACCATAGAATTACTATTACAAAAATATGCTTATTTAAATTAATATCAAGAAACAAATTAATTATTATCATTTAGTTAATTTATTAATTGATTAATAACATAGATTAATTTTAATTTTAATGTTATCACTCTTATTTATATATATATATATAGAAATTATCATTATTAACATTAATACTACTAATAATATTAATATTATCATTAGTAATATTAATTAGATTAATATTAATAATATTATTAATGTTATGATAAACATTAACAATAGGAAACAAATTAATATTGTTATGATTAATATTGCTAATGTTATTATTAAAAGTATTCATGTTATTATTAATATCATGAAACAATTTCATTAATATTAATTGATTAATATATTAATAACATAAATTAATCTTAATTTTAATGTTATTTAATAATATCAATTAATACATTAGTTACATTAATCATATTAACATTAATTAGAAAACACATTCATTTTGAAATTAATATTCTTATTAATATTTAATGTTAACTAATAATATCAATGAATATATTAATTACATTAAAAGCATTAATTTTTATTAACACTAATATGATTAATGCTAATATTAATATTAAGAGCTAACATCAACATTAATATCAAGAAACATTAATATTAAAATTAATATTTATAATATGTTTTTGATAATATAATGATTCAAGTATATAATATCGTCTTGAACTTACATTTGTGTTTTCAATAATAAATAGAAAAATTGATTAAAAAAAACAATGTAACAAAAATTATTAATATTAAACTTTTTCATATCACATGTTCATAGTTCATATTATATTTTTGCCAAAGCCAACTATGGATAAACAAAATAAAACATTGTCAACTATAATAATTGAGGCTTGCTTGCATTGGATGAGAGAGCCATCCTCTTGGGTGCAGCTCTATGGGCAATTGTTTTAATATAATATTGCTTGCAATTTAATTATTTTGGTGCTTGTAATAGTGAGGGCGTTTTCATTTTTGTTGAGAATAATATTATTTAATTATTTTATATTGCAATAAATGAATAAAAATTATTTTTAATAATTTTATTCATTTAATATAATTATGGTTTAATAATTTAATTAATAAAATTATTAATAACATTAATGTTATTATTATTAAAATTAACAATAATAACTATATTAATAGAATTAATAATATTTAAAATAAAATTAACAATATTAGTATAACACTAATAATATTGATAAAATATTAATGGAATTAATAATATTAACATTGCCAATATTGTTATTCAAATTATATTTTTTCCAAAATAACATCATGCTTTTCTCATAATTAAATTTTATAGTATTTTATAAATTAATTTAATATATTTTTCATAATTAAATTTTATAATATTTTTATAAATTAATTTAATATATTTTTCATTCATTTCTTCTATAACCTTTTTAGAAACTAATTACTTTTTATTAATAAATAATTGTTTAAAAATTGAATTTTTACTTTAGAAAACATGGGTAAATACTTTTTGGCATAACATTTTTAAATAATAATTACAAACATTATAAGAAATGTTTGTTTAGATTTGTTTAAATCATATCATTGATCAATTTTAGGTATAAACATTGATAAATAATAATTGCAAACATTATAAGAAATGTGTGTCTAGATTTTTTGTAAATCATATCATTTTCACTTTTATGAGTCAATTAATTCAAGATCAATCATTATAAAAAATATGTAAACATAATAAAAAATCTATAAATATGTGTGGTTTTTAAATGATATCAATTTAAATTGTATTACGAGTAATTCAAATTTACATTGAAACATGCAATATGACATTTAAAATTATAGTAAAGAATATTGTCACATTTCAATAAGCTTATATGTATTTGAACTAGGAATAATTTAATTTGATAGTACTAAAAAATATGGCTAAATAGAAAACATTCAATATTTTGATCTAATGTAATTTTAATACTAAACAATATAACGAAACCTAAACATAATTCTAGATGACCATGCTAATGTGATATAACCATTGAGGCATATAACAATTCAACCGTACTCAAACATAGTAAATCCTTAACAACAATTAATGGTCAACCAAATTCAACTATGTGCAACAAAAAGTCAGCCAAAGTCAACCATGGAAAACCAAAGTCGACAATAGTCTACCATGGTCAACAAAAGTCAACCGTAAACAACCAAAGTCAACCATAGCAAACAAAGTCAAGATCAACCAAAAGTCAACCATGGTTAGCAAAAGTCGAACATAGTCATCCAAAGTCAACCACAGTAAACCATATAAAACCATGGTCAACCAAAGTCAATAATGCTCAACCACAGTTAACCAAAGTCAACCACAGTAAACCAAAGTTAACCAAAGTTAACCACAGTAAAACCAAAGTTAACCATAGTAAACCATAGTCAACCAAAATAACAAAGGTTAACCAAAGTCAACCATGGTCAACCACAGTCAACAATGGTCAAACCAGTGGTCAACAATGGTCAACCAAAGTCAACCACACTAAACCAAAGTTAATCATAGTCAACCATGGTCAACCAAAATCAACAATGCTCAAACACAATAAACCAAAGTTAACCAAAGTCAACCACAGTTAACCATAGTCAACCATGGTCAACCAAAGTGAACAATGCTCAACCAAAGTCAACCATGAACAACCAAAGTCAACCATGGTTAACCAAAGTTAGCCAAATTAAACCAAAGTCATCCATAGTGAGTCATGATCAATCAAAGTTAGTAATGGTAAATGAAAGTCAACCATGGTCAACCAAATTTAACCATGGTTAACCAAAGTCAACCATGGTCAACCAAAATTCAACCAATGTTAACCATTGTAAAAGAAACTCGACCATGGTTGGCCATGGTTGACTTGGTCCAACCAATGTTAACCATTCTAAAACAAAGTCGACCATGGTTGGCCTATGGTCAACTTGGTTAACCAAAGTTAACCATGGTAAACCAATGTGAACCATTGTCAACTAAAGCCACCCATGGTCATCTATAACTATAGTTGACTTTGCTTGATTTTGGTGGACTTTACTTGACCATGGTTGTCTTTTGTTGGCTATTTCACTTTGGTTGACCATGGTTGAACTTGGTTGACTATGGTTGACTTTAGTTGATTTTGGTTATCCGTGGTTGACTTTGGTCGACCATGGTTTACTATGGTTGACTTTGGTTGACTATGTTCATTATTGTTGACTTTGGTTAATAGTGGTTGACTTTTATTGAAAATGGTTACTATGGTTGACCATTGTTTTCACTCTGGTTGTTCATGGTTAACCACAATGAAAGTCAACCATGGTTAGCCAAAGTAAATGATAGTCAACCAAAGTA